>CAKNYM010043503.1:0-11428 GCA_932195095.1 Andricus curvator
TTAAAAAATTTTTAACACCTTAAATACATTTTGGTGTCATCAACTCAATCGCGATTGTTGGTGATTTTTGTGGTGCTAACTTTTTGTCTTTGGTGAAGGGAAAGAGGGAGTGTGAGAGGAGAAAGGGCGGTGAGTAGAGTGTTTAAGGGCTAAGGAATAAGTGAGAGTGAAGGGGTTGGTAGAAGGGTGGTGAATGATATATAATTGTCAAAAGTGGAAGAGAAGGATTTTGAGGTTAGGAACGGTTGTGAAAAGTGGTGTGTTTTAACGCGGGGTGAGGGACAGGTGAGCATGAGGGTTGGATGAATGAGAAGAGACAGTTATTTAAGAGTGGTGAGTTATAGTGTAAGAGATTTTGAGTGATTTTTTAGAGTGGTGGCTTCAGATCTAGATTGGATGATTTGCATGGGGGATTGAAAGCGAGGGAAAAGAAAACGTGACGTAGGAAAGAATACGCGGCAGAATGCTGGTTACACGAAGTCCAGAAAGGACAGAGAGAGGGCAGCAGGAGACGGATACAGAGAGAGGGTCGAGAATTAGCAGCGAATGTAGGCAAGAGAATGAGGCGAGCGCGAACATCGAAGGTAGCATTGTCAGCAATGAGAGTAGTGTTGAGGCAGAGGTATTCGTAAAGCTCGATAAGGGTGGGGGGGAAGAGACGGTAGCAAGCAAACGAGGCAGACCGACGAACTTGCAAAGGCTACAAAGAGCGCACAGTTTAAACAGTACGAACGCGAAGGGCTTTTTTGATAAGTGGCGACAACCAGCGACCACGAGTAGCGAAGGGGAGCAGTCCGAGGATAATAAAAGGGTTAGAGACCAGTTAGACGAGGAAGGGGAAAATGAGAAAGCGCTCAAGAAGATCAGGCAGAGAACACCACCTGAAAGGAGGTCAGGGGGGAGTAGTTTAGAAGGCCTCGAGAAACTCATCAGAGGCCTCAGAGAGGAAACCTGCAAAGGTTTTGACAGAGTGAGAACGCATAGGGAAGAAGTCAGGGAAGAAGTGAAAAAAATGAGAAAGAAATGGGAGGAGTGGGATGCTCTGTGGAAGGCCGAGAAAGAGGAGGTGTTTAGGAAACTGGATAGTATAGAGAGGAAACAGATAGAGAGTGAGAAAGAAAGGAGAGCTGAAATGAGTTTGCTTGAGGAGAGGGTCAGGAAACTAGAATGCGAGAGTGAAAAGAAGGAAGAGGTGGGATTAGGAGACGTAGTCAAGGGGGATGATAAGAAACTGCAGGAAGAAAATGAGAGAATGCGCATACGGCTGAATGAAATAGAAGTAAGACTAGAAGGAGAAGGGAAAATGAAAAGAAAGCGAAACATAGTAATTAAAGGAATGACAGTAGAAAGCGACTCGGGAAAGGAAGAAGTGGAGAAGCTGATGAATGATATTGGGGCTCAGGTGAGAGTGGAGGCAGTGAAGGTACTGGGTAGAAAGACAGAAGGGAAAACAGGTGTGCTCATAGTGAAAGTGGGAAGCGAGGAGGAGAAGAGAGAAATTATGGAAAGGAAAAGGGTACTAAAGGATAGGAATGAAAGAATTGAAGAGGACCTGACATGGAGAGAGAGAAAGAGGAAGTGGATGATCGAACAGAGAGCATGGATAGAGAGGAGGAACGGGGGTAATGTTTGGATGGGAAAAGACAGGTTGTGGGTGAATGGGATGAAGTGGATCTGGGACGAAGAGAGAGAAGAGCTGAGAGCAGAGGGATCGATACTTGAGAGAAGGGTAAACGAAGGTAATGAGAGTAGGAGAGGCGGGGCGGGGCGGGGTTTCCACCAGAGAAGAAAAACTGAGCACGGGAAGGAGGAGGGGGAAGGACAAAAAGAGAGGAGTGAGTGGCTCTCTGGAATGTGTCAGGGCTAAAAAACAAGAACGAGGGGTTCTGGGAGGCTATTGGAAAATGGGACGTGGTAATGCTGAGTGAAACGTTGGTGGATGAAAAGGATTGGAAGGGCTTGAAACGAAAGTTGCCGAAAGGTTATGTATGGACAATGCAAGAAGCGAGAAAAGAACATGATAAGGGAAGAGCGATGGGAGGCATGGTGTCAGGGGTTAAAAAGGAGCTGATGAGAAATGAAGGAGTGGAAGAGCGAGAAGAAAAGCTGGAAGGCGCGATGGTGAGAAGAATAAAGGTAGGAAAAGACAGGGTGGCGATCGTTTGTGTGTATAGAAGGAGAGGAGAAGAGGAAGGATGGAGAGTATTAAGGGAATGGATGGAGGAAAGGAATGAAGAGTTGGTCTTGATAGGAGGAGACTTGAACGCGTGGACAGGAGAGTTAGGGGGGGGGGGGAGATATGGGATGAAGAAAGCGAAACTTTTCGAAGAAATTCCAAGCACAGGGAGATAGATCGGGAGGGTAAAACTCTTTTGAACTTGTTAGGAGAGGAGGGGTGGTTTATCTGCAATGGAAATATAAGGGGAGATGAAGAAGGAGAATTGACTTTTATAAGGAAAGGGGAGACAGTGATGATTACATTCTAGCAGAAGAAAGAATAAGGAAGAGAATGGATAAAATGGAAGTAGGTAATGAAATAGGCTCAGAACACTTCCCGCTAATAGCGACATTGAAATGCTCAGGATGGAAGCGGCATAGCGAAAAAAGGGTAAGAACTGGCGAAAGGAAAGTAAAAATGGGTAGATGGGGAGAGGATAAATTGAGAGAATTTAAAGAAAGAATTGAGAACGAGGAGATTAGAGGAATGGAATGGGAAGACGTGGACACGCGCCTTGAAAAGATAAAAGAACTAACCGAGAGGATAAAAGAAGAGGTAAGGCCAAGAGAAGAGGAGGGAATAAAGAGGGGATGGTGGGACGCAGAATGTAAGGAGAGTAAAGATAGAATGAAGGAAAATGTAAAAAAGTGGAGAAAAGGGGAGATAGGGAAACAGGAATATAATAGGAGAAAGAGAGAACATGAAAGATTGTTAAGTGATAAAAGGCAGTTGGAGGAAAGTAGGTATATGGAAGAGGTGGAAAAATCAATCAGGGAAGGGAGGGAATGGGATGTGATCAATAGGGAACGAGGAGGAAGGAAGGGCATCAATGAGGAAATCGAGATGGATGAGTGGACCCAGTACTTTAAGCGACTGTTGGGAGGAGTGGAAAATAAGGTGTTGGGGGAAAAGAGGAAAGTAATAGAAGTTGGAAGAAGATAGCAGTAATGAGATAAGTAGGGAGGAATTGAATAAAGCGATAGGGAGGCTCAAAAGAAACAAGGCAACAGGTGAGGACGATATTGAGAACGAGGCTTTGAGTTTTGGAGGAGAAGGGGTGAGAAAGGAGTTGTGGGAGGTATGCAAAAAGGTTTGAAGAGGAGAGGGATGGCCTAAGGAATGGAGGACAGGGTTAGTGGTGCCGATAATTAAGAAAGGAGAGGGCAAGAAGGTGGAGGAGTATAGGGGAATCACACTTATGTCGGTGGGCTACAAAATATATACGGAGATTCTCAGAAAGAGATTAGAAACGGAGGTGGAAGAGAAAGGGATTATTCCACACAATCAGACGGGCTTCAGGAAAGGGATGGGAACAGTAGACAAAATCTACGTACTGAATTATCTTGTGAATAGGAACTTAGGGAGGAAGAAAGGGAAGTTAGTGGCCTTATTTGTAGACTTTAAAGCGGCATTTGACTCGGTAAACAGGAAGGTGTTATGGCAGGTGATGAAAGAGAAGGGGGTGGACGAAGAGTTGGTCGAGAGGATAAAGGAGATATTCGAAGAGACTAAGATAAGGGTGAGGATTGGGAAACAAAAAGGGGAGATTTTTTGGAGTGGAAGGGGGCTCAGGCAAGGGTGCCCATTGAGCCCATTACTATTCAGTCTCTTGTTGGCAGATCTAGAGGAGAAACTGGAGAAGAAAGGAAAAGGGGGAACGGCTTTGGGAAATAGCAAGGTATATTCCTTAGCGTATGCAGACGATATAGTCTTATTAGCGGATGACGAGAGAGGGATGAGTCTCATAATGAGAGTGTTCGAGGAGTATGTGAGAATTAAAGACTTAACGGTAAATGTAAATAAGACGAAGGTGATGATGTTTAGGAAGAGAAGGACAAAGGTAGAATATGAATGGAAGATGTACGAAAAGAAAGTGGAACAGGTCGAGGAATTTAGTTACCTAGGCTTCTGGTTTGAGTCGAAAGGAGGGGTTGAACTGCAGGTGAGGCGAAGGATAGAATGTGCGACTAAAGTAATGGGGCAGGTGTGGGGTATAGGGAAGAGAAGGTTTAAAGATGATTGGAAAATGAAACTGTGGATGTTTGATGCGTTGGTATGGTCAGTCCTAAGTTACGGAGTGGAGATCTGGGGATGGAAGGAGCACAAGAGGGTGGAAAGTATGCAGGAGAGATTCTTGAGATGGGTAATGGGAGTGAGCGGGAGCTGCCCAGGATACATGTTGAGGGAGGAATTAAGTAAAAGTAAAATGGTTATTAGACAAATGAAGAGAGCATGGAACTTTTAGGAGAAACTAAATAGGGGGGAGGGAAGCAGGATAGCACAAGCTTGTCTAAGGGAAGTAGTAAACAAAGAGACTAGGGGTAACACAGAAGGATCAAGGTGGGAGGCAGAGAGACAACATAGGAGGAGAGAATGCGATATAAGAGCAGATTTCAGAGTATGGCAAGAGTTAGAGAATGAACTGATAATTAAGGAGGGGGAGGAAAGATGGAAAAAAATCGTGGAATCTAAGTATAACAGGTGGTATAAGGTAGTGAAGGCTGAAGGAGAACTAGAATATTTAAGAAAGATTAAAAAGGAGAGTAAATGGAACCACGTTATACGATTTAGGATGGGAGAAGGAATGAGAGAGTGTAGGTACTGGATAGATGAAGAGGAAAGAAGATGTAGAGTCTGTTATTACGAGATAGTATCATGGGGGCATGTTTTAGAGAGATGTACGGGGGATGAAACAGGTGGGGAGAGTGTGGATGACAGGATAAGGTGGATCTTGGATGGAAGTGGACAAGGGGCAAGCTGGATGATGAGACTGGAAGAAATGAGAGAAAGTAAAGGGCATGTAGTAGGGAAAGGCCAAGCGCGTACTCCTAGTCAAGGACACTAATGTAAACAAAGGTTGAAAAATCATGTTAACGGAAATGGTAAGAGGAAACGGAAGCCCAGGAAACTCAATAGTCAGCAAATCTCGAGAATAATTAGGTTAAGACAAAGCGATAGTAAATAAGTTTATAAGTAGAATATTATGTACTGTGAAGGGAGCGGAGGCCCTCAAACCCGTAAAAGGGAGAGAATAAATACATACATAGTGCATGTGCACAATTACGTGGTATAGAATTTTTATTTATACTCTATAATCAATTGGGTTGAGCGAAAAATTGACCCGTATATTTAAATAAATTGTTTAAATAAAAATTGTTTTAACAATCTAGATATCAATACGGTGGATTTCTAAAGAAATTTGAAGCCAATAAGAAATGTTTTTTTAAAAATGGCACTTGCATGGATATCCCGTCACGCCCTGCATTTGATAAATTCCATATTCCAGATTATTCACGGAATTTGAGTAACCCTTGTGTGCATACCCCGGTTCCCCCGGGTATGTACACATCCGGGTTACCTACTCAATACAATGAAAAGTTTGAAATGCATGAACTAATTTTTCATAAAATGTGAATGTACTGTTCTGGAATATCACTGGCAAACCAATTGAAAAAAATTTGCAAGAAAAAATACCTCAAACTTCAAAAAATTGCAGAAACAGCGAATTTATTTATGCCATTTGTTTATTAAAAAAAAAACATATTTTTCATCAAGTGTAAATTTACTGTTCCGGAATATCAGTGGTGAACTAATTGAAACAAATTTCCAATAAAAAGTACCTCAAACTTCCAAAAACTCCACAAACAGCGAATTTGTTGATGCTATTTGTTTATAACAAACACATTTTTCATCAAATGTAAATTTACTATTCCGGAACATGATTTGCAAACCCAATGAAACAAATTTAAAAAACAAAGTACCTAAAAGTTTAAAAATGGCAGCAGTAGTAAATTTGTTTATGTCATTTGTTTATAACAATCACATTTTCCATAAAATGTCCATATACTGTTCCGGAATATCACTGGTCAGCCAAATGAAACAAATTTCCAAAAAGTACCTAAAGCTTTAAAAAATTGCACCAATAGCGAACTTGTTTCTGCAATTTGTTCATAACAATGACATTTTTCATAAAATGTCAATATACTACTTCAGAATATCAGTGGCAAACTAATTGAAACAAATTTCCAAGAAAAAGTACCTCAAACTTCTAAAAATTGCACAAACAGCGAATTTGTTGATGCCATTTGTTTATAACAAACACATTTTTCATGAAGTGTTGATTTACTATTCCGGAACATCATTTGCAAACCAAATGAAACAAATTAAAAAAAAAGTAACTCAAATTTTAAAAAAATTGCACAAGCTGTAAAATTCTTTATACCATTTGTTTATAACAATGACATTTTTCATAAAGTGTCCATATGTACTGTTTCGGAATATCAATGGCGAACCCAATGAAACGAATTTCCAAAAAAAAGTACCCCAGACATTACGAAATTGTACAAATAGCCAACTTGTTTATGCAATTTGTTTATAACAATTACATTTTTTATAAAATGTAAATGTACGACTTTGCAATATCACTGGCAATCTAATTGAAATCGATTTTCAAGAAAAATTACCTCAAGATTGCTCAAACAGGATATGCTGGGTGTGTTACATCGTGGATACAGTAGTGTGTGCACATAAGATTAAAGAAAAGTGAATAAAACTGTTTCCGAATATTTCAAATTTACATATCTACCATACCAACTAGGCTGGTAAGTACTAATCATACAATAATTATTTTTGAGTGCTACCGACAGCATCGGTACGACAGAGGCCTACATTATCGGGATGACAGAGAGCTGAAAACCGTTCCTAACCTCAAAATAGTTCGCAAAGATAAAATTTTAATTTAGCAGAATACATTTTTTCGTTATTATCCCTAAAAAAAAAAGAGTTCGGGGACGTCCGTTAGACTATTTTATAGCATCTCCGAATTCGGTTTAAAAAAATTTTAATTTTTGTGGACGAAAACCCGGGGGAACTGAACCTGATTTACCACACGACGGAGTCTCACATGCCCTTAAGTTCAAAATGGGGAAAAAATGTCTACCGTTTAACATGATATTGAGATTATGTAGGACAGTTTGACCTGTTTCGTTTATGAGGGTCGATCCGTCATTCAAAGGGGACTTAGTACCTTTTCCAAAGGTGGAAAATTCATAAATTATAATTGCAATCCTATCGGGGATAAGATACAATTGAAATTTATGTATTTCCTCGATCCCGCAACCGTTTTCAGGAATTATTACCTCGGCATCGTTTACAAGCTGCCTGGCTAATAATGTCTGAACGGTTGAATTCTGACGACGAAACAAGTCCCATTTACGATGTAGCGCACCGGAACGAATCGTACCTCGCTCGGCGTAAATGCGAGCAGCAACTATGGACCGCGGTAGGCACAAATTATCCTTACTATCTATCATCAAAAGTGATCGTTTCTTCACATCCGCGTGGGTGAGACAAACGTTTCTCCTACCCGCACCGTGTTCATCCTTTACCCAATCAAAATTTATTACAAACGACTGATCAAGAATAAAATCCTCGTTACTTGGTAAAAAAATAAACGTTTATTTTTTTTAGCCTGCTGGCCTTAAAAAATTGACTTGCTTACACTTCCATTTTTTACAGAATTTTCTTACAACTAACCCTTAAAACTAACATCCTTCCACACCTTATATCTAACGCCGCTCGCTCTTATCGCATTGCCTTCCTCGCTTCGCCTCGCCTCGCTCGCATGTCCCTACTTTCTTGCTTGCCTCGCATTACCAAACTCTGCCTCCGCGACTAATACCTAATACTTATCTACTATTTACAATATTTACAATTACTTATATTTACTTCCTCCTCTATTTACAATCTTTCCTTCTCCATTCCTCTTCCTCCTTCCTTCTCTTCTTCTCCATCTTACCCAATACTCCCTTCACCCATGCTACTGCCCTTTTGTCCCCCCTTTCATGCATCAATACCTCCATGCTTATCCCACTCCTTTCCACCTCCACGCACTCCTCCAACCAGTGCTCCACTCTTGCCTCCCCCTTCCCACATAGTTCACACATCCTCTTTTCCCTAGCGAGCCAGAACCTATTGAAACCCTCCATGCAACCACATCTCATCCTCGCTATAAGCTCCTGACTTCCTTTCTCTCCTTTCTCACACAAATATTGCGCTCTCGCCTTTGGCATAATCCACACATAGTTCCCATTAAACCTTGTCTCTCTTATTCTCTCTTCCCCTGCTGTCTTCTCTCTCTCCATGCTGTTTTTCTTAACCAACTCATATACCTTCCTTCCTCATGCATCCTTCTCAATTCATCCATATGCAGTCCATTCGTTCTAAAATACCTTTCTCTTTCAACCTCCATCTTCCCTCCCCCTCTCCTGTTCTCCTTCTCCCACCAACACTCCCTAACCAGCTTACTTCCCCCCTCTTCCAAAAATTTCTCCTCATATTTACACGCTCGACTCCCCGCTAGAATCCCTACACTCGTTCTCCCCGTCTCCCTCCTGACAATATAATTAGGCGTGTTCCTTGCCAACCCCAGTGTCCACTTTACATACCTCTCCTGTATCCTATTTACCTCTTCGCTTTCCTTCCACCCCCACACCTCTACTCCATACAATAGCACACTCATCACTAGTGAGTCAAACAATTTCATTCTCCTTCCAAAATCATCTGCGAATAACTTCTTTCCCAACCCCCACACCTGCCTCATCACCACATTTGCCCTCCTCACTCTCTCTTTTATGTGACCATCCACTCCGCCATTCCTCCGAAACAAGAAGCCCAGGTACACAAACTCTTTCACCGCCTGCACCGCCTTTCCCTTCCACTTCCACTCCCCTTCTTTATCCCTTCCACCTCCTTTTCTGAAAACCATAACCTTGGACTTTTCCGCATTCAGCTCTAACCTGTTCTTATCCAGGTATCTTCTCAACCTCTTCATCATTTCCTTTAAGGCCTCCTCGCTTTTTGCCAACAACACTATGTCATCTGCATACGCTAGCGACCAAATTCTAACCCCTCCTATCCTGACTCCTCCTACCACTCCGGCCTCCAGCTTACTTTCCATATCCGCAATTAAAATCGCAAAAAGCGTCGGGCTAAGCGGACACCCTTGTCTTAACCCCCTATCCATCCAGAATCCCTCCGAAATCCCCTGTCCTCCTCTTACCTTATCTTTGGTTTCTTCATATATCTCCCTTACCCTCTCGATCAGGCCTCTCTCCACTCCCCTCTCCTGCCTCGCCTCCCACAACCTCCCCCTATCCACCGACGGAAACGCGCCTTTTAGATCCACAAAAAACGCGTACACTCTCGATCCCTTCTTCGCTAATTCTCTATCCACCACGTGCTGCAGAACGTAGATATTGTCGATAGTACTCCTACCTGCCCTAAAGCCCGCCTGCGTCTCTGGCAATATTCCTTTCCCCTGGAGATCCTTCCGCAGCCTCTCCGCTACTACCATCGCGTATACTTTATACGCCGTATTCATTAGCGTAATCCCCCTATAATTTTCCTGCCTATCCCTCTTTCCTTTCTTATACAGAGGCACTATTAATCCTTCTCTCCACCCTCGTGGGAATCCCTCCCCCCTCCATACTTTCTTCACTACCTCCTTCAGCCTCTCCCTAACCTCCTGTGTACTAAACAGCCATGCTTCGTTCTCTAGCCCATCCAGCCCTGCTGATTTTGACCTTTTTAACTTCCTTATCTGTTTCTCTATCTCCTCGTCATTCAACTCCTCCATCTCTGCCTCCCCCGTTCTTCTACTCCCATCATCTCTCTTCCTTGAATCTGAGCCCTGAAATGATTCTTTAAAAAAAATCCCTCCACTCCTCACTCCCTATCTTGTCGCTTATCCCTACTCTACGCTTCCTAAACCTATTTATTATCTTCCAGACGTCCCCTTCTGTCTTAACATTTCCTAACTCCTCCTCCATCTCTTTCTCCTTTTCCTGTTCTTTCTTCTTACACATCAATCTAAACCCCTTCCTCATTTCTACGTAATCCTCCCTTTTCGCAGTACCCTCTTTCCACTTCTTATACTTCCTCTTCACCTTTCTTTTCATCTTTTTACATTCCCTATCCCACCACGGCTTCACCATTCCTTTCTTCTTCTTTTTGAATACCTTCTTTTGCACGCACCCTTTCACTTTCTCTTTTAAATCCTCCCATATCTCTTCCACCGTCTCCCCTTCGTAGCGTACCTTCCCTAACTGCTCCTTATATTCCTCTATCGCCTCCCTCGTCCAGCTAACCCTCTCCCCCGTCGACACTTCTTCCCCACCTTGCCTTCCGCCGTTCTCACCCCTTATCCACAACCCTAATGGCTGATGGTCTGATTCTACCCTCCCTTCTACTGCGAATCTCTCCATCTCCTCCCACCCTTGCATATTCATAACTACATAATCTATTACCGATACCCCCACCTTACCTACGTATGTGTATTCTCCCTCTTCGTCCCCAGTTGCCATACCATTTGCCACCGCCCAGCCTCTATCCTCCATCCAGTCCCTTAGAATCTCCCCCTCCTTATTTATTAACCTATCCTTTGAGTTCCTTTCGAAGCTCTCCCCTTCCCTGTAAAGGCCCCCTTCCCTCCCCATCCTCGCGTTAAAGTCCCCACCCAGTACCACCATACCCTCTTCTCTTTCACCTAACAGGTCTTCCACCCTTTCTTTAATTCTTTCCATCCCATCCTTATTGTACACTGTCACAAACTTACACATTACCCCTCCTATCTTTACTTTCCTCATTTGCACTCCCTCCCCCTCTACCTCTCCGTGAGCTTCTTCCTCTAATCCATCTCTAATCCCCGTTATAATTCCCCCACTAGCCCTTCCTTTCTTCTTCACTCTGACCGCCTCCTGGAGTCTCCACCTATACCCCCTTGGCAGCTTTGGCTCTATTCTATCCCATTCCTTTCTTTCCACCCACGTCTCTACCAGTCCTACCACATCAAATTCCTGGATATACCTCCAGAACTCCTCATCCTTCTTCTTTACCCCTGCTACTTTCCAGTAAAGCACCTTCAAAACTCCTCTACCCTGCATTACCCCCGCCCCCCTACTTCCTACGAAACAAATTCCGCTGCACTTCCTTCAACACCTCTTTCTCCTCGTCCCACACCCACATTTTCTCGTCTATTTTTATTTTCCGATATCCTACCTTCGCCGATCTCCCTTCACTCCTCTCCCTCCTAGCCCTGTCGTACAGCATTCTCTGTATATCCCTTTCCTTTCTCGTCAAATCGTGATCGATGAAAACTTCCTTATTCTTTATCCTATTTTTATTTCTCATTACCCCCAATTTTTCTTCCCA
>CAKNYM010043504.1:0-15314 GCA_932195095.1 Andricus curvator
GGAAGAGGAGATTAGGGCGTGGAAAGAAAGGACGGAAAAAAGGCTTGAGAAGGTGGAGGGCAGGACGGAAATGGAAATAGGAGACGGGGGTATGGGGGGCGAGATTAAAGGTATTTGGGAGAGGGTAGGGAATATAATAGAAGAGAAAGTGGGAGAGCGTAGGAATGAAAAGGAGGAGAGGGCGGATAGGGAAAGGATAAGGGCAATGGAGTTGAGAATGGAGAGAAAGGAGAAGGCAGACAGGAGAAATAGTATTGTGATAAGAGGGTTGAAGATGAAGAGCGGGGAAGAAAGGGAGGGCGTGGAAGCGCTGCTACAGAGCATAGGGTGGAATAAAGGCAGGGTAGGGAAAGTTAAGTTGGAGGGGAGAGAGGAGAAAGAAGTGGCGGTTGTGGAGTTAGAGAGCTGGGAAGAAAAGTTGGGGGTAATGCGAAATAAAAATAGGATAAAGGATAAGGAAGTTTTCATCGATCACGACTTGACAAGAAAGGAAAGGGATGTACAGAGAATGTTTTACGACAGGGCTAGGAGGGAGAGGAGTGAAGGGAGATCGGCGAAGGTAGGATATCGGAAAATAAAAATAGACGAGAAATTGTGGGTGTGGGACGAGGAGAAAGAGGTGTTGAAGGAAGTGCAGGGGAATTTGTTTCGTAGGAAGTAGGGGGGTGGGGGTAATGCAGGGTAGAGGAGTTGTGAAGGTGCTTTACTGAAACGTAGCATTGGTAAAGAAGAAGCATGAGGAGTTCTGGAGGTATATCCAGGAATTTGATGTGGTAGGACTAGTAGAGACGTGGGTGGAAAGAAAGGAATGGGATAGAATAGAGCCAAAGCTGCCAAGGGGGTATAGGTGGAGACTCCAGGAGGCGGTCAGAGTGAAGAAGAAAGGAAGGGATGGAAAGAATTAAAGAAAGGGTGGAAGACCTGTTAGGTGAAAGAGAAGAGGGTATGGTGGTATTGGGTGGGGACTTTAACGAGAGGATGGGGAGGGAAGGGGGCCTTTACAGGGAAGGGGAGAGCTTCGAAAGGAATTCGAAGGATAGGTTAATAAATAAGGAGGGGGAGTTTCTAAGGGACTGGATGGAGGATAGAGGCTGGGCGGTGGCAAATGGTATGGCAACTGGGGACGAAGAGGGAGAATACACATACGTAGGTAAGGTGGGGGTATCGGTAATAGATTATGTAGTTATGAATATGCAAGGGTGGGAGGAGATGGAGAGATTCGCAGTAGAAGGGAGGGTAGATTCAGACCATCAGCCATTAGGGTTGTGGATAAGGGGTGAGAGCGGCGGAAGGCAAGTTGGGGAAGAAGTGTCAACGGGGGAGAGGGTTAGCTGGACGATGGAGGCGATAGAGAAGTATAAGGAGCAGTTAGGGAAGGTACGCTTCAAAGGGGAGACGGTGGAAGAGATATGGAAGGATTTAAAAGAGAAAGTGAAAGGGTGCGTGCAAAAGAAGGTATTCAAAAAGAAGAAGAAAGGAATGGTGAAGCCGTGGTGGGACAGGGAATGTAAAAAGATGAAAAGAAAGGTGAAGAGGAAGTATAAGAAGTGGAAAGAGGGTACTGCGAAAAGGGAGGAGTACGTAGAAATCAGGAAGGGCTTTAGATTGATGTGTAAGAAGAAAGAACAGGAAAAGGAGAAAGAGCTGGAGGATGAGTTAGGAAATGTTAAGACAGAGGGGGACGTCTGGAAGATAATAAATAGGTTTAGGAAGCGTAGAGTAGGGATAAACGATAAGATAGGGAGTGAGGAGTGGAGGGAGTTTTTTAAGGAATCATTCCAGGGCTCCGATTCAAGGAAGAGAGATGATGGGAGTAGAAGAACGGGGGAGGCAGAGATGGAGGAGTTGAATGACGAGGAGATAGAGAAACAGATAAGGAAGTTAAAAAGGTCAAAATCAGCAGGGCTGGATCGGCTAGAGAACGAAGCATGGCTGTTTAGTACACAAGAGGTGAGGGGGAGGCTGAAGGAGGTAGTGAAGAAAGTATGGAGGGGGGAGGGTTTCCCACGAGGGTGGAGAGAAGGATTACTAGTGCCTCTGTATAAGAAAGGAGAGAGGGATAGGCAGGAAAATTATAGGGGGATTACGCTAATGAATACGGCGTATAAAGTATGCGCGATGGTAGTAGCGGAGAGGCTGCGGAAGGATGTCGAGGGGAAAGGAATATTGCCAGAGACACAGGCGGGCTTTAGGGCAGGTAGGAGTACTATCGACAATATCTACGTTCTGCAGCACGTGGTGGATAGAGAATTAGCGAAGAAGGGGTCGAGAGTGTACGCGTTTTTTGTGGATCTAAAAGGCGCGTTTCCGTCGGTGGATAGGGGGAGGTTGTGGGAAGCGATGGAGGAGAGGGGAGTGGAGAGAGGCCTGATCGAGAGGGTAAGGGAGATATATGAAGAAACCAAAGATAAGGTAAGAGGAGGACAGGGGATTTCGGAGGTATTCTGGATGGATAGGGGGTTAAGACAAGGGTGTCCGCTTAGCCTGACGCTTTTTGCGATTTTAATTGCGGATATGGAAAGTAAGCTGGAGGCCGGAGTGGTAGGAGGAGTCAGAATAGGAGGGGTTAGAATTTGGTCGCTAGCGTATGCAGATGACATAGTGTTGTTGGCGAAAAGCGAGGAGGCCTTAAAGGAAACGATGAAGAGGTTGAGAAGATACCTGGATAAGAACAGGTTAAAACTGAATGCGGAAAAGTCCAAGGTTATGGTTTTCAGAAAAGGAGGTGGAAGGGATAAGGAAGGGGAGTGGAAGTGGAAGGGAAAGGCGGTGCAGGCGGTGAAAGAGTTTGTGTACCTGGGCGTCTTGTTTCGGAGGAATGGCGGAGTGGATGGTCACATAAAAGAGAGAGTGAGAAGGGCAAATGTTGTGATGAGGCAGGTGTGGGGGTTGGGAAAGAAGTTATTTGCAGATGATTTTGGAAGGAGAATGAAATTGTTTGACTCACTAGTGATGAGTGTGCTATTGTATGGAGTAGAGGTGTGGGGGTGGAAGGAAAGCGAAGAGGTAAATAGGATACAGGAGAGATATGTAAAGTGGACACTGGGGCTGGCAAGGAACACGCCTAATTATATTGTCAGGAGGGAGACGGGGAGAACGAGTGTAGGGATTCTAGCGGGGAGTCGGGCGTGTAAGTATGAGGAGAAATTTTTGGAAGAGGGGGGAAGTAAGCTGGTTAGGGATTGTTGGTGGGAGAAAGAGAACAGGAGAGGGGGTGGGAAGATGGAGGTTGAAAGAGAAAGGTATTTTAGAACGAATGGACTGCATACGGAGGAATTGAGAAGGATGCATGAGGAAGGAAGGAAGGTATATGAGTTGGTTAAGAAAAACAGCATGGAGAGAGAGAAGACAGCAGGGGAAGAGAGAATAAGAGAGACAAGGTTTAATGGGAACTATGTGTGGATTATGCCAAGGACGAGAGCGCCATATTTGTGTGAGAAAGGAGAGAAAGGAAGTCAGGATCTTACAGCGAGGATGAGATGTGGGTGCATGGAGGGTTATAATAGGTTCTGGCTCGCTAGGGAAAAGAGGATGTGTGAACTATGTGGGAAGGGGGAGGCAAGAGTGGAGCACTGGTTGGAGGAGTGCGTGGAGGTGGAAAGGAGTGAGATAAGCATGGAGGTATTGATGCATGAAAGGGGGGACAAAAGGGCAGTAGCATGGGTGAAGGGAGTTTTGGGTAAGATGGAGAAGAAGAGAAGGAAGGAGGAAGGAGGAAGAGGAATGGAGAAGGAAAGATTGTAAATAGAGGAGGAAGTAAATATAAGTAAATGTAAATATAGTAAATAGTAGATAAGTATTAGGTAATAGCCGCGGAGGCAAAGATTGGTAATGCGAGACAAAGCAAGAAAGTAGGGACATGCGAGCGAGGCGAGGCGAATCGAGGAAGGCAATGCGATAAGAGCGAGCGGCGTTAGAGATAAGGTGTGGAAGGATGTTAGTTTTAAGGGTTAGTTTTAAGAAAATTCTGTAAAAAAATGGATGTGTAAGCAAGTCAATTTTTTAAGGCCAGCAGGCTAAAGAATAAACGTTTATCTATCTATCTATATATATTTTGTTTTGTTTTGTTTGGAGGTCCCTCCCGATTCCAAAACGCCTTAATATACCTCTCTGCAAACTAATCTACAGTCTGCGCATTGTGTTTGAAAATTTAAAATTTTGGTCAAAATGAGACAAGAAATCAGTTGTTGTAGCAATGCCGCAAAAATCAATTTCAAAGTGAAATATGTGCTGTATGAAGTAAATGTGGACGTTAAAAATCTCTAAGACTTTGGTCAAGGTCCCAGCATATTAAAGGAATATCGCAGGGGGGGGGGGCGAAAAAGGACTAATTTGAGAAAATAACACTCAAGACAATTCGTTTCTTTTCAAGACTTGGTGCAATTTTTCGCTAGTATCTTTTTTACTTATGTTAACCCTTAAAGTTATCCCTGGGGTCTTTGATACCCAGCCTTTTTTTAATCGAAGAGTCATTTTTTCCATTTTTTTTTTAGTTTTTAATTTTTTTTTTCATATGTTAAAATTAAAAATATATATATTAACTAGTTTTATCTTATAAAGGATATAAAAAAGTATATGCAAAAGAAATATTGGTGCAAAAATATTTTTAAAAATTTGTTACAATAAAGAAATTTCTGCTGGGGCCTTCAGCGACTCCCCTCATTCTTTATGTTATCACAGAGAGGGGATAACTTTAAGGGTTAATACCACCCAGCTCTTACCACGTAGAGGTGGCTGCACATTGAATACTAATACTACCCTCCCAACCACTCAATACGGACACACAATTTGAGTGGTTTCAAATCGCATTTGATATAAAAAACTGGATTGAGCTGCCTTTTCAACATTCTAGTTCGAATTAAACCATCTCGAGCTTGCATTCCGAAGACATGCTTCGATGCCTCTGTCACCTCTTTTACGAATCTCTCCACTGCCTGATTGTGACAAGGCATTTGCATGAAATCTTTAACTTTCTACATAGGCTCAGGATTCCCACTGTGTATTTCACTCAGGTCACTGTTTGAGATAATTTTTGTGATTAGCAGCTCGAAGACTTGCGTTCCTTGTCAATTGATCATTTCAGTGTAATCATCATCAGAAATTGTGGTAGGTATTGCAAATTTACGAACAATGTTCTTTTTCGATGACTCCTTTCGTTCTCTTGCAGATTATGCACTGGTGACTGCTGTTTGACGTACTGGTGTTTTCTCATCTACAAGCATGTTCAACAAGAGAGTTTCAGGAAGCGCAGTGTAACCATTATTTTGGATAACAGGCTCTACTACTTGCTTGTGCGTGTATTCCAAATAACGATGCCTTACTGTAAGCCGCCAGAGATATGTTGATGCATCTGCGATCTCGTTGTGTAAGAGAATGTGGAAACAACTTGGCGCGCAAATGCGTTCTATGAACACAGAGTATATTGCCACCGGCACACCGTCCAGGGAACCTGAATATTTCTTGTTGACTATGCTTGTGGATAAGATAACACCAGTACGCTAAACAGCAGTCATAACAGTGCGATACAGTTTACGATATCGTAAAGACATCTTAACAACATGGACATAGGATGTCGTAAAGTTGTCGTAAAGATGTCGTGAAGACGTCGCCAAATTTTGTGCCCACTGGGTACTCGCTTAAAGATATCAAGAGAAGTCAACGAAACAGAAAACTTTTCGGAAATTTAGAATACCTACAATAATTTTGTATACTGATGATCACACTAAAATGATTGCTTGGCAAGGCACCCAAGTTTTCTAACCGCCAATCACAAAACCCCTCTCGAATGATGCAAAAGTCTTGTCACAATTAGGCAGTTGAGGTGCGTAAAAGAGACTGCAGAGTCATCGAAGCATTGTCTTCGGAATGCAAGCTTGAGGTGCTTTTATTCTAGCTAGGTTGTTGGAAAAGCAGATCAATCAAGTTTCAGAAACCAAATTCGATTCCAACCCACTTTAATTGTTTTTTTCTTTTTAATGGACTGGAAAATAGGAATGATATTTGATGTGCAACCATCTCCACGTGGTGAATGCTGGGTAGTATTAACAGAAGTAAAAAAATGCTACCGAAGAGCTGCATAAAGTCTTCAAATGCAACGAATCATCTTAAGTGTTATTTTTTCAAATTAGTCCTTTCCCCGCTTCCCCATGGTATTCCTTTCAGGCGCTGCTACACTGACCAAGGTCTTAGAGGATGTTAACATTCATATAAACTTCATAGAGCACATATTTCACTTTAAAATTGATTTTACGGCGCTGCTACAACAACTGCTTCAGATTTTTACAATATAGTTCAAAGATCGCTCAAAGTGATTTTCTTGAGAAAATGTTGATTCAATTTAATGTTCTCTAATTTATTATAGAGAAACAGTGTCAACTTATTCATTTCAGCAAAAAATTAATGAAGTGGTTTGATAATAGTTTGTCATACTATTTGAAGGGCATTCAAGGTCATTTCGCAAAAAAATGATAATTTTTAAATTGTGATAATAAAAGAACAGTCCTAACACTTGCCCATTAGATGGTAGTTTGTCGCCAACTGTTTTCATCTTTCTTTTCTAAATGGTAAATCATTATCCCTTCTTATGCCACTTGACTAATTTTTTGCCGCAATGAAGCAATTGTCACTGTTTGTGAATGAAAAAAAAAACAGAAAAAATTTAATTTAATCAACATTTTCTCAAGAAAATGACCTGGAGCGACCTTTGCATATTATTGTAAAAATCTGGAAGAAATCTGAGTGCAATATTGAATTGTAAAGAACACGATCCATACCCACCGGAAATAAATAATCAATAAATAGCGCCAATTTTATTAATAGAAGTTTAACTGACTATTTTGAAAGCGGCCAAATTCGTTCCGCCCTAATGTGGGTGACCGCATGAAGGTCCCTTATGTGCACGTGTTATACTTTTTCTTTTCACATGAAATATATTCACTTCCGGTTGGTTTAAGGACATGAGAACAGTGCCAATAGATTCATTATAGGTCCTAGTACCATCCTCTATTCAAATACGAAAATAATCATGTTCACCCTGAGTTAGAAAAACGCGAATACATATCTACTAAACCAAAACCCGCCAAAAGGGCTCTTTTCATGTAGATACCCACATGAATTTATTGAAAGGGACCCGAAATTATCGAAAAAAGATTATTTAGGTACAATTCACAACCTAAAAATGCGCGAATTATGGCTTTTCCCTGGTTCTCCAGGGTGGGTAGCCAGTGGCCACCCTGATATAACATTCCTGTATGGATTGTTCCTAAGAAAGTGGTTTTCGAAGGTAACAAAAAATGGCGCATGTTCCTTGATTTTCGGAAATTGAATGAAAAACCCTTATGGCAAAAAAGTATTGGTAAGTATAGGATCCAGTAATTTTTAGCGAAAAAGTATTGGATTTCCAATAGGTACTTATTCGCGAAAAAAAGTATTAGATCCAATACTTACCAATACTTATTTTTCATAAGAGGCCGTAAGTGACTCATTTCCTCTTCCAAACATCCACGAGATTTGAGATCAGCTGGAAAATGCATCATATTTCTCAGTTTTCGACCTAGCTTCGGGATTTCATTAAATCAAAATGAGGCCGGAAGATTCCCATAAAACGGAATTTTCCACCCCGTATGTGCATTACGAATTTTACTGGCTTCCGTTTGATCTTAAAAATGCTCCAGCTTGCTTCCAACGCCTTATGAATATTACCCTATCAGGTTTAATTGGTGTCGATTTATTTGTGCACTTTGATGACATTGTCATTTATGCAAATTCGTTAGAGGAACACTGACAAAAATTTATTGTACTCATGGATAGATTTCGCTCAGCAAATTTAAAATTACAATCGGACAAATGCGAATTTTTACGTCCGGAAGTAATTTACTTTGGTTAACACTACTGATAAAGACGGGGTTCACTAAGTCCACAACAAACTTATCGCGGTAAAAAATTATCGCCGTTTTATAGAGGGTTTTTCAAGGAAAGCTGCACCAATGACTCAGCTTCTGTAAAACGACGTCCCATCTAAATGGGCGGAAAACAACAAAAAGCGTTTGATGTCCTAAAAAATGAACTATGCACTGAACCTCTTTTACAAAGACCTCACTCCGATAAGCCACTTATCCTTATGACGGATGGATCAGGCTTTGCGATAGGCGGAATATTATCTCAGGGCAAATTGATAGGGAATTTGAAATTGTTACTGATCATAAACGCCTTATCTGGTTCCAAAACTCGAGCGATCCATGCTCGCGTGTTACCCGATGGAAATGGACAATATCAGAGTACGATTTTGAAACGATTTATGAGGCAGGTAACACGAATGTTAATACACGGAAAAAATAAGTTTCTTAAAGTTTATAGAACTAATTCAAGAGCAGCGGATATAAGCGAAAACTGAACAGAGTTTTATATAATTTTCAAAACATTTCGGATAAGTTGTAGAATTATTCAGGTGTAATTATAAAAAAGTTCAAACGCTGTTCAATTCAACTAAGAAAGACTAATTTTCAACAATATACATGAATTTTATATTCCCAAAATCTATGCCCATTTTCTCGGTGAGGAGCTGAAACGCTGCTCACTGACGGTGGAGATTCGAATAGCGTCCAGTTTTGCTGAGAGTTCTCTCGGCATCCCGTTAGAACGCCTTTCCTTCAATATCAGGCATCGCGTATTGCGGCGTTTAGACTTGAGAGGGTTGGGCGTAACGCACTGCAAAGCGTGAACGTTCAACACATGTCCATTTTATTGCTCAAGAAGAGACAAACACCACAGCTGGCCACAGACCCCGTACTCAGGGCGCAGTCCCATGGAGGTAGATTAGTAGAATAGTGGAACAGTTTTAACCAATGAGGTGACTGCTAGTGCTTGTGAATGCACCTCATTGGTCAAAACTGTTCAACTATTCTACTAATCTACCTCCATGGGACTGCGCCCTCATTCCGAAATGTGACCCAGGAATAATATGTCTCAAGTCCCCTGAACGAGATTTATGGCATCACGTAAACTCACTCAACTCGTAGGCTGCGGAGAGAAGATACTGACCTGCTGTATTCTCCCCTTAGCCTAGATAAGAGAAAAGTAGCGAGCGCCATTTAGCTCCAAATCCCTGTTGTAAAGTGAATAATTAATGAGTAATTGACAAGAGTGTGTGCGCAAAGAAGCTGAGGGCATAGTGGTGGCACTCCCATGTATCGTTTTGAAGACTTGGCTTCAAAATCAGCGCCATCTAGCGGTTCCCCCGGACACTATAAGTCAATGAAGATACAAATCCCTGACAGAAATACATTCCAAACTCTGCTTCCCCCAAATTCTCGTAAATATTAAATTTCGCTTCATTTCGTGTAAATAAACTTTCAAAATTATCAAAATTGATGAATATAAAAAGATTTTTCATACGTAAAATATATATTTAAATACTAGAAGTATGATTTGTTGTAATGCAAAGGATTAATTGGCTTTACATTTGAGATTATGTCTTAGAATAATATTTTTTATTTCTCTAACAAAGAAATTTTTATAAACGGAAAACTTTGCTTGAAGAAAAAAACCTCCTAATATCTCAAAAATACTTTTATTTATATCCTTTTTAATTCATTTGTTACTGCTTCGAAATATGAAAACAACAAAGTAACCTCAAATCAAACAAATAGTACTTTTTTTTTTTAATTCAATATTTACCAATCAACACATTTCCTTACATCAGCATGAAATAGTACACACAGTACGTATATAACAATATACACATCAAAACTTGCAGAAAATTTTATACAACAAGGTTAACACAACAAATTCAATTTGACACTTCGACTAATGTCCAATTTCGAAATATTTGAAAATATTATGGTTGCACATGCGCATTGCATTGTACTGACCCTCAGCGCCAACTAGCGGTTCCCCCGGACACTAAAACATAATGCCTTCAAAACCATACATGGGAGTGCCACCACTATGGCTGAGGGCGTGTCATTTCAAATTTGCAGGAGGTTGTGAATGTCAGTGGTGCAACTTTACAAGGAAACTGCGCGACGAGATATTAAATCTTAGAAAATATATTTTCCTTTCGAATACACCACGAAGGAATAGTAAGGAGTGGTATCAACCTATGTGTTTGGTGAGCATAGGTGCGACGAGCGACGTCCAAGAATTCGTTAATGTTTGCCACGAATGGAAACTTGGGAGTATTATCGTGCACATGCGCAGAGCTGTTTTCAAAGTCACGTGTTACACCCACTCCTCTATGTTATATTTTGACATCTCGATGCATATGTAGGTTATGTTCGTTTCTGTTTTTATTTTCTTGGGTGTATATCACGTTCCTGAATTAAAAACGAGAAGGAAAATGGTATACAAAATACATTATTATAATCATGTACGGGTTACGTAAGTAAGGGATAAAGTTAATTTCAGGGAACAAACTATTGTAGGTTATTATGTTCAAAACTTTTATATTTTATGGGCATTAAATTATTGCATATGATTATTATTGTATAATAATGAAAATGTAAAAAATAATATACATTTTTGAACGTCTAGTTATACAGCTGTTGATTTTATTCACATTCAAACATTCAAATTTATTTTTCCAAACCGGCACCACAGAAATGTTCAAAACACAAGTTCGAAACTTCCAACGCATGTTGACATCGTTGAAATGGCAACCGCCAGCGTGCGCATGTTCATGATAATGCTCCCAAGTTTCCATTTGTGGCAAGCATCAATGAATTTTTGGACTTTGCTCGTCCCACTCCCCACTTACAGGGATACTTACTACACCTTACTATTTTTTCGTGGAATACACGTTGAATTATTTTAACTTCCTTCGAATATTTTGAATGCTTTAAAAGCTTTTTTTTTTAATTCTCTTGGAATCTTTACAATACACCATGAACTATTTTGAATTTCTCTAAGTCTTCTGTGTTCTTCGAATTCTTCTGAGGTCTTCTGAATTCTCTGAAATCTTCTGAATTCTCTAAATTCTTTTCAATTCTCTTAATTCTTTTGAATTCTCTCAATGCTTCTGAATTTTCTGATTTCTTATACATTTTTTTAATACTTTGAATTCTCTAAATTCTTCGAAATTCTTTTGAAATGTTCTGAACTCTTTGAACTGTTCTGAATTTGTTGAATTCTCACAACACTGATTTTTTAAAATGTTTTTAAATTATTTTTTAATTATCTTGAAATCATTAGAATACACCTTGAGTTATTTTGAACTCTTACGTATCTTTTGAATTTTTTTATTTCTCTTCAAATATTTAGAATAGCCGTTGAATTATTTTAACTTCCTTTGAATATTTTGAATTCCGTAGAACTCAAACGAATTCTACAGATATTTAAAAGTTGTTTTTTAATTCGCTTTAAATCTGTACAATACACCAGGAATTGTTTTAAATTTCTCAAAATCTTTTGTATTCTCTGAACTCTCCTCAATTATTCTGAATTCCCTGATATCTTCTGAATGGTCTGAATTTTTTGAATGCTTTAAAACCTTATGAATTCTGTTGTATTCTCTCAATTCTTTTAAAATTCTCTAAATCCTTCTGAATTCTGTGAATTATTTTGAACTTTGTGAATTCTCTGACAGGATCACAAAATGGTTTCGGGAGTCTACTGGGATTCTAATAGGTGTACTTTATGTTTTTGGGGTCACTTAACACGAATCCATTCGCAGAATTGAGCCAGCACGTCTGGATTTGCAGTAAAATTCAAAAAAATACCAATTGAGAAATTGGTATTGTAGGGTGTGAGGTTTTTGGGTTTGTGGGTTTGGGATTTTTGGGTTTGTTGCTTTTTTAACGTGAGTCCCCTTTCCTCTCAAGATGGGGTACCTGTTTAGCGTGAGTCCCCTTGCCTCTCACGATGGGGTGCTTGTTTAGCGTGAGTCCTCTTTCCTCTCACAATGGGGTGCTTGTTTAGCGTGAGTCCCCTTGCCTCTCACGATGGGTTGCTTTTTTAACGTGAGTCCCCTTTCCTCTCACGATGGGATGCTTGTTTAGCGTGAGTCCCCTTGTCTCTCACGATGGGTTGCTTTTTTAACGTGAGCCCTCTTGCCTCTCACAATGGGGTGCTTGTTTAGCGTGAGTCCCCTTGCCTTGCACGATGGGGTGCTTCGTTGAGCGTGAGTCCCCTTGCCTCTCACGATCGGGTGCTTGTTTAGCATGAGTCCCCTTACCTCTCACGACATTCGTTCTTTATAACTCGCTCAATGCTTATCCTTTCTTTTTGGAATAACGTGTTTTTTCTCGTTTCAAATGATCTGCGAATGGGTCTTCGTTTATGTGGTATTTTAGTATCACGTTGTAGGCTCCAGCAGTATATCGGCCATCATATTTTCATTCCAAGCACCTAGGTATCTTTGTTCCATTATTTTGATATCCTGATAGAACTTTTCACCGTGCTGCTCACTGAAGGCCACAAGATTTTCCGGAAAAAATTCATGTGAATGAAGGTAATGCATTTTAGAGTTCACTAAAGATCCCAAATTTTTGTATGCGGTCAGCATTTCCTCAACATATTTTTTATGGTTTGAATCCTTATTGTTGCCCAAAAATTCTAAAACAACATTTTTAAAACCTGTCCAAGTAGCAAGTTCAAATGTTGTCATTTTATTTAGAAACTCTTCGGCATTTATAAGAGCCCTTATTTGAGGTCTATCCAAAACTCCCTCATCAATTTTTTCTTGAGTTAGGTTTGGGAACTTGATGAAGACATAGCTACAACCATCACTGTCACTTGATCTCATAGCTTTAATAGATTGCTTCATGAGCCCGAGTTTAATGTGCAAAGGTGATAAAAGTATCTTTGTAGTGTTTACTAATGGATCATGTAATACATTCTTTGAACCTGGAGTCAAAGTTTGACGAACTGTACAAACTTTTTTTATGTAATGGTTAGCACGATCACGACTATCCTATTCGCACAAAAAACAAGGAAATTTAACAAATCCATTCTGTTGACCAAGTAGAATTGTTATGCTCTTTAAGTCACCGCATATTTGCCAGTTGTGTTCATCATATTTTAATTTAGTAAGCAGCAGTTTAAGATCATTGTGGCTCTCTTCTAAACTTCTAGAATATGCTACTGGAAGAGACGCATACATATTCCCATTGTGCAATAATACTGTTTTAAAACTTTGTGTGGATGAATCAAGAAACAGCTGCCAATCATCTGGATTGTAATTGATGCAATTAAACTCAGAAATCAAACCTTTAATATCATTACAAAAAACTAATGAGCCTTCGTGGGAGAGATAATGCCTAAAAGGTTCATCTCTTTTTCTATAAAAAGATACCTTAGCATTCTTTGTAAGAACTCCTTTTTCTTTTAGCCTAGATGCGAAAAGCTCAGCGTTTTCTTTCGAGAGTCCTAAATCTCTGACGAGATCATTTAGTTCTGGTTGGTTAAACATTTCAGTAGCTTCTTTATTTTCGTCATCGACTTCTTCGAGATTAGATTCACCATCTTCACCATTTGTTGACACCTGAGGTTCTGCAATTTCTTCATTCCCTTCAATGGATTTGTTTTCCTTTATTCGTCTATCAACTGAAGCTTCTAGACTGTTTTTTTTTAATTGGCATTGTAACAGAAGCGAACGACGGATATGAAATATCAAATCTGTTTTTCGCATTAAATCCAAGTGTATAATTTAAACAGAAATAACAGTCATCTGTATGATTCGCAGGTTTTCGCCAAATCATAGGAAAACTAAAGCGTTTCTTTGCTTTATCTCCCTTCTGCCATTTACTAAGAAATGTCGCACAATAAGCAGACAAAGTATTTGGTATCCAGATCTTATCGAAATCAGCCAGAGTATTTGGATAGCAAGAGTTATATATTTGTTTATAATGATCTGTAAAAATCTTCCTGCTTCTTTTTAACACGAATTTTCCACAAACAAGAGAAAAATCATCCGGATAGTTTGTGCACATTGTGATTTTTCTTCAAAAAGTACAATGTTATTTCATACTTAGGCCCTTTATATCACTACTACCCACTGTCTACTGTCGGCATTCAGCTCGTGGCAGAACAGTTGCATAGCAATCGTTCTATTGTTTTAATGTATGTTTGTCTTATAGATTTCGAAGAAAATATTCGTAGTAAATGTACCTTTTAAATTTCTGAGTATATAGGTTGGTGTGACACACTTTTTCAACATTAATTCCTAAACTTTTTTGAAATTCAACATAGACTTATTTATATTTCACGATAAATTGAGCTTTTATTTACACCTGTGATTTTAAGTTACTTTTTCTACTAATTTTACAAATTAAGCAGAATTGTAACAACACATTCTCTCTATTGGGGACTTGAATGTTGGTGGCGGAAGTGAGAACGTGTTTAGTGACAGGTGGAGAGAGAATTTTACGGAATTTTTGTGGAAGGTGTGAGTGGAGTGTGAGGGTGGAAGGCGAGGAGGTGAGTAGGGTTGTGTGGGGTGAATTGGGGAGATAAAAAGTGAGTTTCAGCGTGGGTGGGAGGTGGCATCTAGCTGGATAGGGAAAGTGAGGTTAGGTTGGCAAGTAATCGGGGGAGTTCGTGGTCAGGAGTCTTGGGCTTTCGAGGGTTCAAGGGTGGTTCTCGCAAAGTTAGGGGATGCTAAGGGAGAGAAAGGGGTGTCTGCAGGGACTGAGGAATTGAAAAAAAGGGGGAAAAAAGGACAATTTGGCAGCGAAAGACGCCAACATTTTGCAGAGACATCTGTCGGTTGCGGCAGGTACTGCATGGATAGGTCCCAGTTACCGGCGGTAGAGCGGGAGGTGGGCAGCGAGAGTACTGGCAGTGCTGGTAGTGAAACCGACGGGGAGGGAATTTTCCACAAGCCACGACGGCCCACAAGGCGTCGCCCGGTGTCGAGCGGTGCGTCGGGGAGAGGGAGAAATCGGGACGGTGGCAACGAAGGAAGCGAGAAGGTAAGGGCGAGAGCGTCAAGCGCAAGTGACGGGGAGGATCTCTTGAAAAGGAAGAGAGACAGCCAAGAGAGTCCGGAGAAAAACGAGGTCGAGAGCCCGTTTGAAAAAAGCGGGATAACACCTAGGTCACCCCCCAAAAAAATGGAGGGGATGTTGGAAAAGGAGGCTCTCCGGATGTTGTTAGGCGAGATCAGGGGGCTGCGGGAGGACGTAAGGGGGACCAAGGAGCAGATGGAAGGCATGAGGGAGGACTTGCGAATCAGACATGAGAAATGGGAAAAGGAGGTGAAAGAGCTGAGAGAGAGAGAGTAGATGGATTAGAGAGGGAAAGAAAAGAAAAAGACGTTAAAATAAAACAGACGGAAGAGGAGATTAGGGCGTGGAAAGAAAGGACGGAAAAAAGGCTTG
>CAKNYM010043505.1:524-31740 GCA_932195095.1 Andricus curvator
CCCCCCCCCCCACACACACACAGTAACAGAAGTATTGGTGGGACTGACGTTACAGATAGACTATCCACCGTACGACGAATAATCACTTAACTTGGACATGATTTCGGCTCGCAAAACAAATTTCGCGCATAAAGGTGTTAGTTGGGTGTACAATCTAAACATGAATAATACAAACAATAAAGTAGCCTCGGAATGGACTGAAACTTGGATCGACAAAATGCATACACACGGTAAACGTAAAGGTCGAATTTCAGGCGATGAATGGAGACTGGGTGTCTGGAATGCTAGAGGAGTGAATGACCTTAAAATAAGAGAACTACGAGAAACTATGCACGCAAGGAAACTAGATATTTTATGTGTACCTGAGACGAAGAAAAAGGGTTGCGAAAGTAGAAACATAGAAAATGGGGTGTTAAAAGGCGGTTTTGAAATATGGTCAGGAGTAGGTAGTGAATCAAATCGTTGTCAAGGGATCGGTTTAATTATGAATAAAAAAGCAAGACAGCATCTCAAAGATCATGATTTTGTATCTCCCAGATTGTTGTGGGCTAGAATGAAGGTAGGAATCAGAAGGTTATTTATCATAGCGTGCTACGCCCCAGTTGACAGTGAGCCGCGAGAAGTCAAAGACGCTTTCTGGGACACTTTAAATGACACAATAAGTACTTGCGATCCAGGTGAAAGAATAATTCTGCTAGGAGATATGAACGGATGGGTCGGCGTTCAACGTCAGGATACAGATACAGAAAGGGTACTAGGTAAATTTGGGGATCCAAGAAAAAATTATAACGGGGAAAAATTAGTTAGCTTATGCTTAGAAAAGGGCCTATTTATTACCAATACTTGGTTTCGACATAAAATGATCCACACGTACACTTGGTGTAAAGGAAATAATCGCAGTGTAATTGACTTCGTTATTGCGGATGAAAGACTAAGAGAACTAGTCAAAGATACAAGAGTCATGAGGGGTTCCGAATGCAATACCGATCATTATCTTTTAATCTCTAAAATAAACTTAGGCCGGGGATGGAAAAGAAAGAGAACAGAAAAAACGAAACAAACTCGAATAAAGATTGAAAATTTACAGAAACCGGAAGTGCGAATAGAGTTTCAAAATAAGTTAAGCGAACGCATAGATAGGGCAACTTGGGAAACGCTTACGAGCAATAAAGATATAGAGGGCGCGTGGGCTTTATTACGGGATACCATTGTTAAAACTGCAATTGAAGTGTGTGGTACGGCAGTGGTAGGAAGAAAGTCTGGTGATGCATGGTGGAATGATGAAATTCAAGCAGCCCAGCGAGAAAAGAAAAAAGCGCACAAGAGAACATTAAACATGACAGGTCTTAGCGATGAGGAGAGAAATAGACTCAAAAATGATTACAAAGACAAAAAGAGGAAAATGAAACGGCTAGTCAAGGAGAGTAAAGAAAAAATCAGAACAGAAGAAGAGAACAAAATACAAAACGGTTTTGGAGGAATAATGAAACTACTATATAAACAGTTGAAGGAAAGTAAAAGTACAGAGTTTGCTAGCATGAGAAACAGCAAAGGTGAAATGCTATATGATATAGACGGGATAGTAGACGCTTTAAAAGACTCTTTTAAAGAACTATTAGGAGGTGAAGATATAGGACAACAAAACTGCGACATAGAACATAATGCATTAGAAAACCCAATTGAAAAAGTCTGTGTCACTGAGGTCCGAGACATAATTAAGAACTTGAAAAACGGTAAGGCTGCTGGCATAGACAGTATTAGTGCTGAAATGCTCAAATACGGTGACGAGTACATACCTCACAGGTTGTGCGAATTAATAAATTTATGTATCGAGACGGGGAAAGTCCCAGACGATTGGAAAAAAGCGGTTATCGTACCAATATACAAAAGAAAGGGAGATAAAAACAACTGCAGTAATTACAGAGGTATCAGCCTACTAAGTACCGTAAGTAAAATATACTCAAAAATACTTATTCGTAGGGTAATGGAAATCACAGAAGAAAAATATGGGAAGTCCAAAGTGGATTTATGCCAGGAAGATCATGTACAGATCAGATATTTAGCCTAAGACAGATCACAGAAAAAAGCTTGAGAGTAGGAAAGAAAGTTTTCTGTGCATTTATTGACCTAGAAAAAGCATTTGACACGGTAAATAGAAGTAAACTTTGGGAAGTTCTTAAAGAATACGGAGTAAATGGAGGGCTCCTGCAAGCAATAAAAACAATATATACAGGTAGTAAAGCGAGCGTAAGGGTAAACGGGAAACTGAGTGACTGGTTCGATATTACGCAAGGCGTGAAACAAGGATGCGTTATGTCCTCGTGGCTATTTATCATATTCATGGATAAGTGTCTAAGAACTGCACTCTTCGACGAAGAAGGTGTAGATCTCCAAACAGTTAAGGTACGTGGGTTAGCTTTCGCAGATGACAAGATTGTTATGGCAGAATCAGTCGAGGACTTGCAAAGAATGTTGAATAAACTTCATACAAGCATGAAGGACATGGGACTCAAAATTAACGTAAATAAAACAAAAATCATGGTGTTTGAGGGAAAGAGTGAGAAAACAATGTGCAACATTGTCCTAAATGATGAAAGATTAGAACAAGTTGACAAGTACGTATATCTAGGTAGTCTATTCACTAGCGACGGAAAAATAGATGGGGAGTTAGATAGGCGCATAAATAAGGGTAAACAGGTTATCGGTAGAGCAGGGTCCATCCTAACAAATAAAAACATATCAAAAAAAGCTAAAATGGCCATACACAATTCTATATTCGTACCGACTGTACTATACGGTAGCGAGACATGGACATGTCAAGAAAAGGACAGGAGTAAAATTAACGCGATCGGCATGAAACCTCTGCGCATAATATGCGGGAAAACACTAATGGACAAAGTCCGAAACGAGACAATCCTCAAAGAATGTGGTGCAAAAGAGACAATAGTTGACACATGGGAAAGAAATCAGTTAAGATGGTTCGGACATCTTGAAAGAATGAAAGATGAACGACTGACCAAACAAGTGTATAAAGGTAAAGTAAATGGCAGAATGCCCAGAGGTAGACCGTCGAAAGAATGGTTAGAATCTGTAAATGAGACATTAATCCGTAGAGACATAAGAAGCCATAGAAACACAAGAGCTTGCATGAAAAAATGCATGGACGTGAAGGAAGCTAGAGTAGTATGCCAGGACAGAAAAGTGTGGCGACAAATAGTTTGTAAACAGAGTGACAGTAGAATGAATGACGCCTGAAACAAAGATCTTGGATACTAATGGGCCCAAGTGGAGAACCATACATAACAATTTTGTGAGGCTCTTCACTTGGGGTGATCGCTAGAGAGATTGATCAGCAACCTGGGTCGGAGCAGTGTTGCGGAGTAAACGTGTCATTTAAATAAATAACACGAGAATTCCAGATCAATCTAAAATATATATACCTAACACTTATATACCTATCCATCTCATACCTATATTCCTACCTACCTTATACCTATATACCCATATGCACACTACTATTCTCCAACCGAGCAAGTCACGCCTACCCCGAAAGGGAAATGGCTTAATGGTATAATAATAATAATAATAAAAAAAAACCTCTTTGGCTTGAAATTTAACTTTTTTTTTAAATTCGTCTTTTTTTCATAAAAATTAATATTTTTATCTGAAAATTTCACTTATCCTATTTGGGTTAGAAGTTCATCCTTAATAAATAGAAAATTCATGTGTTTTTGTTGAAAATTCGTCTTTTCGGTGAGAAAATGAATCTTGTTTCTTGAAAGCCTAATATATATTTCGACTTGAAGTCTTAGGCATTTAAAGTGTTTCTAATCGAAATCAAAATGAAATTTAAATCAATTTTAGTTCAAAGAATTTATTCCTTCATTACTACCTTATGTTCGTGAAATATCACCTTCTTTCCTATTTTTTTATTGAATTTTGAGTTACGTAACTTTTCGGATGGAAGGACGAGGATGTAAGACAAACCTATGGTTGTCAACTAGTGTGTCAGGGGGGGGGGGGCTGGTCAAAAATATCCTAAAATTGGTAAGGTAGTTGATGGACGACCCCTAAGAAAGTGGTCTCAACTTACAAGACTAACCTTTTCCACTTAACGGATCTAACGACGCATCCGGTGAGAACCCTGGAAGCACCTGAACGAGTACTGGAACATGTGCATTGTCCATAGAAGCTTCTTCGACCCAAGTGTATGTGTGAACCAGCATACGGGAGACTTGTGAAAAGAGATAGAGGATTCGCGAAAAAGAGGGAAGAAAGAAAGAGACGAGACGAGAGTGACTGAACGAGGGAGTTGACTCCCGTATCGAAGGTAGACACTTGTTTAATGTGCCATATATTACCGTAATGGTGACTCTAAGTAGGAATTACATATGCGACGCACTCGCCACGTACCTTCACGTAAGTATCAACGACATATTTCAACAAGGGGTTCATTCGCTAAACTTACCGGATTACGTGATTTGCTCTCAGATGGTATTACAAATAGAGCACTGTCTGCGACGCGACAATCATGGGATTTCGAATTCAATATCCGTCAATGAACGGTGAAATTTCGTGAAAACACCTGATGCAGAGTGTAGCCTGCGATATCAAACCGGATTGAAAAAAATCGTTTGTTGGGACTATTTAGTTAATGTATAGAATTCCTGAAAATAAAACAAGAATCCAAGGATCAAATTTGGACAAACACCACAAAATGCTCCTATTGCAATTCCTAAAAACAAAGAGAGTTTGTTTCTTTGGACAAAAATAAAAAAGAGTAAAGACAAATGAGAAGGCAACCAACCAAATCCGCTTCCTTCTGTTTTTTATTTCGTTCGTCTTTTTTATTTTTATTATCATTAAATCACAATATGAAAGCATTTATGATATTGACCAACGTTTTGGTGCTCATACAGCATAATTTAAAGAATTTCAAACTTTCAATGCTGAATATACTGATCAAGGATGTTTCAAATCATTTTAACTTTTTAAAAGTAAAAATTTCCAGAATTAGAAGTGAATTAGAAGTATGTTCACATCAAAATAAAATCATTGAACTTTTAAAACATAAGATTTTCCTTAATCGAAGATTTTTGAACCGAAACAAGGTTTTACACTTGTCAAAAAGCTTTGTTGATACGAAGAAATTAAACAATACTTCCAGACCAATTATTATTTTATAAAATTTGACGTTTCGTCACCAGTCATGGTGACATCAGAAATCCGTGGTTAAATCTATCAAGTGAATTACATAGGAAATTACATAAAATAAAAGTATGTCAAACACATAATTTTTTTATAAAAAACAATTTTCAAAATACGGTGACTTACCATTAAGCAGAGCGGTCAGATTTAGTTATACATTAAATATTTATTTCCAATTAAAGAAAAAGGAGAATTTAATCCAAAAAACAGAACTTCGGTCAGACATCGTAGTAGTTATATGCGTAAAGGTTTCGTAAGCAAAAAATGATCAATTATGTAGCATAATTGAAGTTAGCATTTCTTCGAAAAAATCCATTTTCGGTACTCAATCTAAAGTGTCACAAAAAGTAAAAATTTTAGTAATTTTATTAAATTTGGAAGACTTCTGAACAAACAGTTTGAAAAGTGACAAGAAAGAGGTTAGGAAGCTACAAAATAAGAGAAGTTCATAAGGATAAAATAGATATTTCTTTACCTGATTAGATAGTAGCGAACTGCTTGAAATTTATTTTTTCATAGTGATAAAAGTTTTATAATTAGATTTAAGATCCATGTTTTTTTTAAATAACATTAAAGAAAGGAGCATAGTACAGAGTACCATGCAGGTCCGGAGTAGACCGAGTACTGAAAGGATCAAACATACTGAATCGAAAGAAAGAGGCACCAAGTTTAAATTTTTTTATATAAAATTTGAAGAAATTAGGAAAACCATAAGCATACTTTATCTAAAATCATATTATAAGCAGAATTATAAAATTTCAAATCAGTAATCTTATTCACAGCATTGTTACTCTCATTTTTAATATACATCATCTCGACAAAGTTTCTTTTATAATAATTTTGCTCTTTATGTAATATTTTAATGTCATCCCATTTGATATAATTTGAGTTTCCATTATGGACAGAGTGAATGTGTTTAGCAATTTCTTTATGGTTTTTTTACAGTGATTAATATTTCTGAAATGCTAATTTTTTCTAGTCTCGAACTATCTTTTATTTGTCCAATATGCGACATACCACAAGAATTCGATAAAGTGGTCAAATTTTGAATCAATTCTAAAAATAGTATTAATATTAAAGTTAGAAAAAAGTCTACGGATTGGATAAGATATATCTGGATAGAAATTAAAAGATACAACTTTTTTCTGTTGATTATTATTGGTTAGATTTAACTCTAGAGATGGTTTTTTATTATTAATTTTAAAAAGTCTTATTTTAATGTGTTTTTCAATAAACTGTTTAGGATAGCTATTGTAATTTAATATTTTTTTGACTAAAATTTGTTGATTTGTTGATAAGAATTGTTTGCACATTAGTATTATTGATCGTGAAATTTCTGAAGGTTTCATGATAACGAAACGTTCTCTTAAAAACAACAATGATATAATTTGCATGAATGCTGATAAAGGCAATATTACAGTTTGTATGAAGAAATCAGATTATATCAGGGATATGAACGATTTACATTCCAATCATGATAATGTTGATTTATTGAATGAAAATCCGTTAAAACAATTAAGAAGAGACACTTTCAAGATTCTAGACAATTGGAGAAAGAATGGATTTTAGGAAAAGATATAAGATGGACTGATACAAATACCGAAGACACAGTTAATGTTATGATTTGAGAAAGATTTATAAAGATGGCTATCTTTTGAAAATAGTTATTTCAACTATTAACACTCCCAAGAAATTTTTAGAACAAAACTTCAATTTGATACTCAAAGATTCCATTACCACTTCAAAATGCAATATTAAAAATAGCTGGGAATTCAAAAAAATTATTATTAAAAAACTGTTCCTGATGACCATGTAATGATTTTTTTGGATGTTGTTCCAATGTTTTTGAGTATACCCCTTGAATTAGTTAAACAGGCAATTTTAAATAGATGGGACAATATAAAAACACGTACTCGATTAATTTTAAAAAGATTCTATTGAAGGGATATTTTTTATTATGAACTCAACTTATTTTAAATTCAATGGATCTTTTTATATAAAAAAGTTTGGTACTCCAATAGGTTCAGGCATTTCTCCGATTTTATCAGAAATAGTTTTGGAAGATTTGGAGGGGTTTGCTTTCAAGAAGCTAGATTTTTTTTGCCATTTTACTTTCGGTATGTTGATGACACCTTATTATGTATTCCTCTGGCCAAGCTGCAGGCAGTTATTGATGCTTTATATTATTACCAATTGGAATAGGAAAAGTACATATACATGTAGAATTTTAAATTTCTTTCCGGCTCATCCTTTTCAAAACAAAATTGCAGTAATCAAAAACTTAGTTGACAAAGCTCTAGGTTTGTCCCACGTTTCATTTCACAGAAAGAATTTAAATATTGTTAGGAATATCCTTTTTCTTAATCATTGCCCACAACAGTTAATCGAGAAACATGTCACAATTAGAATTCAACAAATCATAAACAAACAAAATAACATTCTATCTACGGATAATCAGAATATCAAGGTAAGAAAAATTAGAGCAGGTGGTAACAGCGACGAAACATAGACGCTCTCTCCTCGATACCTGAGATCTAAGTGTGTGTCAAAAGTCAAATCCGTTATAAACACATCAGAAATAAGAGAAAGTCAAGATTCATGATAACCTATTGCTGAATTTAATTAATCATACTAGAATAACTTTTGTTTAATTTATCCAAATCAGTTTTCAAATTAATAGACAACTGATTTTGTTTTTTAATATAAAGCATTTCCATGAATTATCTCTTTCTCTTATTACTTTCACTATGTAAAATTTTAACATTATGCCAGTCAAACTCATGGTCAACATCAACAAACCCCTTTGCATGTCTAGCAAGAACACTCTTATAACAACGTCCCAAACAAACATCACCTTCTTCAAATTTATCTAAAGGATCTTTGCAAAAAGTTATTATTGAATCCATTTTAAATGGTATACGGAAAATAGTATGAATATTAAATTTTATCAACATAAATTCAATAGTTTTCGAAACTTGACCAAAAAACAGGAGAGCAAAAGTATTAAGAGAACTATATTCTCTCAATTCCTTCTGATTATCTGTGGATAAAATGTTATTTTGTTTGTTTTTTATTTGTTGAATTCTAATTCTGATATGCTTCTCAATTAAATTTTGTGGGTAATGATTAAGACGAAGGATATTCCTAACAATATTTCAATTCTTTTTGTGAAATGAAACGTGGGACAAACCTAGAGCTCTGTAAACTAAGTTTTTGATTACTGCAATTTTGTTTTGAAAAGGATGAGCCGAAAACAAATTTAAAATTCTACCTGAATATGTACTTTTCCCATACCAATTGGTAATAATATTATCATCCTGACCTTTAATTACTTCTATGTCCAAAAAACTAATTTTATTATTTTTCTCTATTTCATGGGTAAATTGAAGTTTTCGATGAAAACTGTTTAAAGCATCGATAAATGCCTGCAACTTTGCTAGAAGAATACATAATAAGGGGTCATCAACATACCGAAAGTAAAAGGGCAAAACAAAATCTAGCTTCTTGAAAGCAAAGACCTCTAAATCTTCCAGAATTATTTCTGCTAAAATCGGAGAAATGACTGAACCTATGGGAGTACCAAACTTTTGCCTATAAAAAGATTCATTAAATTTAAAATAAGTTCAGTTCATAATAAAAGGAAGAGGATTTGGTTGGTTGCCTTCTCATTTTTCTTTCTTTTTTTTTCATTTTTGTTCAAGGAAACAAACTTTTTTGTTTTTCGGAATTGCAATAGGAGCATTTTGTGGTGGTTGTCCAAATTTCATCGTTGGATTCTCGTTTTATTTTCAGGATTTCTATACATCAACTTGAGTATTGGACGTTAAATAGAATTTTGAATTTGATTTTAATCTGATTGAAAATTTTCAAATTTCATCTATTTAGTTTGTAAGATATGATACTGCTATTTTATTAGCTGGCACATCAATGTCATTAGATGTAGTGACTATTCACTAGGGTGGTCCAACAACTTTTTTTCTCAAATTTTTATAAATAACACCCAGAAATTTGTTCAAATCCACACAAAAAGTAATTCTTTTTTTTTTGAAAAAAATTATATTTAGAGTACGCAAGCCCCATGATGTTAAACACGTATTTCCCACAAGAAAATAAGACGTTTTTGTAAATTTTATTCAGAATCCTCAATATTAGCTGAATCGAGTTGAAACTCAACATATCTCTTCACAATTAGCCATAGAAGACGAATAAAATATGACTGTTTGAAGACCACACCAATAAGTCTATTTTATAGGGTCCCAAAAAAACCCAAAAGTGAAAAATGGGTTTTCAGAGTTTTTGACGCTATCTATAATTTTTTTACGGTTTTTTCAATTCAAATTGTTCCTGATACATAAAACACTACTTTATATTGATAATTAGATGCTGAAATAAATTTTTCAAACACACATTGTTTAAAGAATTTATTATAATTGTTAATGATATTCTTTTAGAATAATGCTAGATAATTGCAGTTTTTTCTGAAATTTTCTACTTTTTCTACTTTTCACTTGGAATGAATTGAAGAATTGATTGCAGTTAACAAACCTATTCGTTTAAACAATTTATTATTATTATTAATAATATTCAATTTGAACAAAGCAAGAAAGTTGCGTTTTTTTCTGAAATTTACAACTATTTGTCTACTTTTCACATAGAGTGAGCTGATAATTAATTCAAGTCAGCAAAAATAATTATTAAAAAAAAAAATATTATTGTTTATAACTACATTCTTCTTTATTAATGCAATAAAGTTGCGGTTTCTTCTGAAATGTTTAACTTTTTACCCACTTTTTACTTAGTAAAGTAATAAATAATGTAAGTCAACAAACATACTTGTTTAAACAATTGATAATTGTTTATAACTATCTTCTTTCAGATGAGTGTTAAAAATTTGTGGTTTTTTCTGAACTCCTAAACATTTTATCAACTTTTCACTTAGTGAGGTAATAATTAATGCAAGTTAACAAACATGCTTATTTAAACAGTTGATTATTATTCATAACTATAGTCTCTTAGATTATGCTAGAAAGTTGCTTTTTTCTGAAATCTTCAGGTTTGCTTTGACTTCGTAGTTATGAAGGAATAATAAGTGAACCTCAACAAGAATCATTTTTTAAATAGTATTTTACTTTTTCAAGTGAATTATTTTTGCTCTTGCCCCAATGTTAAAAAAAATGAATATAAACAAAAAAGCTATCTTACACTAGATACAAAAAGAAATAATGGAATAATTAGGAGTAGGTGGGAGAACTAGTTGTGTAAATGCCTTGTAAAAGTTTTGTTTTAAATTACAACAAAAACTTTATTGCAAAGCGTAATAGAAATAATTTTTAATTAAACATTTTTTTTTTTCCCCCCCCCCCCCCCTCCAGCAAAATATTTTCACGAAACAGAAAGAGATTGTTTGAAATAAGTTTCACTCTAAAGTTTATTTATCATTTGTTCATAACTAAAAAGGCAAAGCAAAGTTAAACATTTCAGAAGAAACCGCAACTTTCTAGCACTTATCTAAGAGAAAATAGTTATCAACAATAATAAATTGTTTAAACAACTTTTTTTATCAACTTGCATTAATTTTTAACACGCTGAGTGAACAGTGAGCAAAGAGTTGAAAATTTCAGAAAAAAGCGCAATTTCTAGCATTATTCAGAAAAGTTTTGAAAAACCGCGACTTTCTATCTCCATTTCAAGAGAAAATGGCTAAAAACAATGAAAAATTATTTAAACTTATGGGTTTTTTTGAGGCCTTATAAACCAGACTTACGGGGACGATATTTGAAAAGTAATATTTTATTCACCTCTACATATCATTTAAAAAAAATATATTTATTTTTCTGAGGATTAGAACAAATTTCCGGGAGTTATTCATAAAAATTGGAAAAAAAATTTCCAACGCATTTTTGGACCACCCTGCTATTCAACTAGTACCAGTCAGAGGCTAAAAAAAATAGTATATTACGACCCAAGGCCAGAAAGTTGGATTTCCGGGCGTGTGTGATATGAAGTCCGAGGTGAAGCCGAGGCCTCATATCACGCACGTCAGGGCATCCAATATTTCTGGCCGTGTGTCGTATACTATTTTTCTTCATCCCCAGTAATAATTAATGTTAATTAATAGAATTTGTTGTCGGCTGCTAGCTCGCATGCTTTTTCTTTCGTGGCCTGCATCAGCACGCGCGCCACCTCGCGTAGCGCCGCTGCTGCTCTCGGGTCAGCTGAGCGGATGCATGGGATTCGATCGCCCGCCCGACTTTTGCAAAGCCGAGGCGGAGCCGAGGTTTTGCTGGTCGGGGCGGGTATCAAAAATATATATTTTTTCTTAATACTTCTTCCTCGTTCGCCAGACGAGGAAGAACCATTTTTGAGGTCTTGTGCCGTCTTTTCATGCACAAAAATCGCAACGACGCTAATCGATGAGTTTTGAGGTTGAACACACCGACGGTTTTTTTTTCCATTCACCTGTCAGGATAAATATTTTTCAGAGGCTAAGTACACAATAACACAATACTGAGCGTTGCTACGTCAGGTTGCTACGTCAGCGAGCCACAAAAATCTCGCAGCCAATCAGAGATCGCGTTAACTCTAGCAGGCCGCAAAAGCCACTGTTCCCGGACAGAAATGCGGCCGGGAAGACGTACTTTAGGCTAGGGGATGAAGAAAATTTAATTTTTCCAAAATCTATTCTATCCGAAATCTTGATGAAATCATTAGGAAATCATCGAAATCTCTGTTTTGTCTTTGAAATCTATTTAAAATCAGTGTGAAATAATAGAAGTCTTTGTGAAATCTTCTAGGTTTATTCGAAATCTTAGCGAAATATTCTCAATCATTGTGAAATATTTAAAAAATCATTCATTTTTTTTTTAATCTTTTGGAAATATTTGATAATATTTTTTAACATATTGAAATCTTTGGAAAATCATTGAAATCTTTGTGTAATCTTTGAAGTGTATCTGAAATCTTTTGAAATATTTGGGAAATGACTCGAATTGTTTGGAAATCATTGACATTTTTGTGAAATCTTTCGAAAATTATTGTAATCTTTGCCAAATCTTTGTGAATTCCTTAAAAATCTTTGCGAAATTTTTGAAATACTCGGTAATATTTGTGAAATTATTGAATTTTTTGTGAAATCTTTGACAAATGATTGAAGTTTTTTAAAAAACTTATCTTAAAGTAGAATTTTTAAGCAAATAGTTGCATTTTTTGTTAAAAAAAAGATAACTTTTCAACAAAAATGGAGTAGTTAAATTTTCTTAAAGAAAAATAACTTTGAATTTAGAAAAGCAATTTTTTTACGAAACTGACGAATTCTCAATCCGAAAACATGAACTTTCAACAAAAATAAAACTGAATTTTTGACCAGGTAGTTGAGTTTTCAAGGCAAAAAGATAAATTTTCTATAAAATGGTTGAATTTTCAACCTGAAAATATAAATTTTGAACAAAAAATTTCATTTTCAACTACAATTATGGATCTTTAACAGAAAAAAAAGAATTTTTAATAAAATAGTTCAACCTTTAACCAAGGAGTTGAATTTTCAACATAAAAAGATAAATTAAAAAAATATATATGATACTTAATATTTCAACAAAAACATTTTTATTCAAAATAAAAAGAATCGAATTGAACTAAAAAAAAAAGAATTAGCAACAAAATAGTTGAATCCTTAACCAAAATCTAATAATTATCAACCAAAAATTTGCATTTTTAAGAAAAAAATTTGGTTTATTTCTGCATAATCTTCTTTCTAATCAAATAATTGAATTTCCAGTGAAGAAGATTAATTTTCTATGAAAAAATATGAATTTTCAACCAAATAGTTGAAAACTCAGTCAAAAAAGATCGCTTGTTAACAAAAAATGGAATAGTTCAATTTTCTTTGGAGAACAATAATTTTCAATTCAGAAAAGCAAATTTGTTACAAAACAGTCGAATTTCCGACGCAAAGATTGAAATTTTTGACCAAATAGTTCAGTTTCCAATGCAAAGAGATGAATTTTCCATAAGATGGTTGAATTTTCAACAAAAAATTCAATTTTCAATCAAACAATTAACTTTTCAACAATAAAGATTTTGATTTTAAATTAAATAAAATTTATTTTAACCAAAAAGGAGAAAAAAGTAAACAAAATATTTGAATCTCTAACAAAACAGACAAATTTTAAACAAAAAAGTTGCATTTTTAACCAAAAAAGTTCATTTTTTACAACAAAAAAAAAAGAATTTTCCACAGAATGCATGAATTTCAAACCAAATAGTTAAATTTTTAACCTATGAGATTAATTTTTTACAAAATAAGATGAATTTTCAACCAAATAGTTGCATTTTTAGTCTAAAAATATCACTTGTTAACCGAAAATGGAATAGTTAAATTTTCTTCAAAGAACAATGATTTTCAATCTAAAAAAACTAATTTCTTACAAAACAGTCAAATTTTCAACAAAAAAATTCATTTTCGATCAAATAGTTGATATTTCGACAGTAAAGATTTTATTTTCAAATGAAAAAAAATTGACTTTAACTGAAAAAGAGAAATTTTCAACAAAATATATGAATCTCTAACCAAAACAGACAAATTTTCAACCAGAAAGGTGCAATTTTAACTCACTCCCTATCTTCTCGCTTATCCCCACTCTACGCTTCCAAAACCTATTTATTATCTTCCACGCGTCCCTCTCTTCCTTAAAATTTTCCAACTCCTCTTCAAGATCTTTCTTCTTTTCTGTTCTTTCTTCTTACACATCAATCTAAACCCCTTCCTCATTTCTAGATACTCCTACCTTTTCGCAGTTACCTCTTTCCACTTCTTGTACTTCTTCTTCATCTTCCTTTTGATCATTTTACATTCCCTATCCCATCACGGCTTCACCATCCCTTTCTTCCTCTTTCTAAATACCTTCTTTTGCACACAACCCTTTCACCTTCTCTTTCAGATCCTCCAATATCTCTTTCACCGACTTCCTTGTCCAGCTCACCCTCTCCCTCAAAGACACTTCTTCCCCATCATGCCTTCCGCCGCTCTCCCCCCTCATCCACAACCCTAATGGTTGATGGTCTGATTCTACCCTTTCTTTTACTGCGAATCTCTCCATCTCCCCCCACCCTTGCATATTCATGACTACATAGTCTATCGCCGATACACCTACCTTGCTTATATATGTGTATTCTTCCTCCTCATCCCCTGTTACCATACCATTCGCCACCGCTCAGCCTCTATCCTCCATCCAGTCCCTTAAAATCACCCCCTCCTTATTTATTATCTTACCCTTGAATTTTCTTCCGAAGCTCTCTCCTTTCCTGTACAGGCCCTCTTCTCTCCCCATCCTCGCATTAAAGTCATCTCCCAGTACCACCATACCATCCTCTCTTTCGCCTAGCAATTTTTCCACCCTTTCTTTAATCCTTTCCATCCCATCCTTATTGTACACTGTCACAAAGTACACTTTACTCCTCGCATGTTTACTGCCCTCATTTGCATGCCCTCCCCCTCCCCCTCTCCATGAACTTCTTCCTCTAATCCATCCCTAATTCCCGTTATAAATCCCTCACTAGCCCTTCGTTTCTTCCTCACTGTGACCGCCTCCTGTAGCCTCCACCTATACCTCCTTGGCAGCTTTGGCTCTATTCTATCCCATGCTTTTCTCTCTAACCACGTCTCTACCAGTCCCGCAAACATCAAATTCCTGGACATACCTCCAGAAATCCTCATCTTTCTTCTTTATCCCTGCTACGTCCCAGTACAGCACCTTCACTACTCCTCCACCCTGCTTTACCCGCAACCCCTACCTCCTTCGAAACAAATTCCCCTGCAAATCCTTCAACACCTCTTTCTCCTCGTCCCACACCTACATTTTCTCATCTCCTTTTATTTTACGATACCCTACCTTCGCCGCTCTCCCTCCACTCCTCTCCCTCCTAGCCCCGTCGTATAGCATTCATTTTCAACAAAACAATTGAATCCTCAACCAAAACTGCTATCAATTTCGTCAGATAAGTCAATCAATACATGATACGATGGATGAAAATTTAATAGGGTGTTTTCTGCCACTGAACCCCTCGATTTGTCGGATTAATCGAGCCCTCTTAAGAAGTAAGTATAAACAAGAAAGGCAGGAGGCAGTTCAGCTGGCCCCTGAGGCAGGAGGGAGAAGTTATGCCACCCACGATAAACTTTTGGATAGGAAGGAAGCGCGGTTTCGCGGAGCACGTGCTCGCACAGCAACCTCTCTAATTCATATTCCTGCACCTGACTGACCTCTTATTCTTTTCGGGATCTCATTTAACACCCCCGCAGGCAGTAGACAACAGGGGCCAAGAGATATTCGTAAATGATGCTTATAACACAGAGACACAGCTATATTCTTCTCTCACCTGCTTGCCATGCTTTAACTGTTTAACATTTAACATTTAACTCTCAGGCACCTTGCCTCCGGCTTCTCTCATTGCCTTCCCCGCTTTTATGGCCGAGCTGCTAATTTTCAACTTGAATATTATTAATACTGAGAGCTCTGCACAAAAGGAGAGATACAGGTGGTTCCGCTCTCCTGAGAGATAAGCAGGCAGGATTCAAATAGCGCACGTGCATAACATTACGAAACATTACGGCGTGTTAAAATGTGCGGTTTTATTTTTTTAATTGGGAGATAGAGTTCTGCTTTTTAAACGGAAATTATTTAGTTACCCAGTTTTCAATTTGAAAATTTGAAAGACCTTGGGTACTAATGGGTCCGAGTGGAGAGCCTTATATGATGACTTTGTGAAACTCTTCGCCTGGGGTGATTGCTAGAGAGATTGATCAGCGACCTGGGTCGGAGAAGTGTTGCGGACCGAGCGCGTTATTCGAATAAACAACACAAGACCTTTTTTTCATTTTTTTCTGAATTTTAAGCCACGTACTCTCCCTTAATTTTTTTCTTCCTGAATTTATTTACAGGTCATCGAAAAATACTGTAAGACGATTTCGGGAAGGAGAGTTTGATCAAATCTTACTGTTTCTAATTTATTAAGAAAGTAGTTCAATTTTTAAACAAGTAGTTGCGAATTTTCAACCAAAAAGGATGAAATCACAACAATAAATATACTAGTTGATATTTTAAACAATGGAAGATTTTCATTTTAAATCAGAAACAGTTGAATTGAACCAAAAAAGAAGAAATTGCAACAAAATACTTGAATCCTCAACAAAGAAGAATTTTTCAGTCAATAAATAAAGAAAATTTAATCCAAAATGTAGAATTATCAAGTCAAGAAAGATGAATTTTCAACCCAGAAGATTAATTTTCAACAAAGAAAATTAATTTTTAACTATAAAATAAAATATATATTTATTATGCAGAAATTCCTGAATTTTTAACATAAAGTGGAATTTTAAAACTGAAAAGACGAGTTTTCTACAAAATAGTGAAATTTTCCATAAAATAATTTCTACTAAAAAAGATAAATCCTCAACAAAATACATAAATTTTTAACCAAATAGTTCCATTTTTAAAAAGAAGAATTTTGATCAAATCACATTAATTTTGAACCGAATAGTTGATTTTTTAAACTAAAAAAAATCAACTTTCAACCAAAAATGGAACAGGTAAATTTTCATTGAAAAATTTAATTTTCAATTTAAAAAAACGCATCATCTACACAATTTTTTAATTTTCTACCAAACTATTGAATTTTCAAGACAAAGAGACAATATTTACACACAAAACAGTTAAATATTCAACCTAAAAATATGAAGTTTTCAGCAAAAAATTTCATTTTCAATCAAATATTCATGTTGTAAGTTAAAAAAATCAGTTTTTAATTCAAAAAAGAAATTTTCAAGAAAGTAAATAAATTTTGAACCAAAGGTTGAATTTCCAACAACAAATATTGTTCAACCATACGAAATTTTAACGAATTACAGAAATTTTGAACCAAATAGTTGAATTTCTAAACTAAAAAAAATTAACCAAAAAAAGAATAGTTAAATTTACAATTGAGAAAAAGTTCATTTTTAAGGAAATAGTTAAACTTTCTGTCCAAAAAATTAATTTTTACCCCCTCAAAGAAAGACTTCAACATAGTCGTTCAATTTTCAGCCAAAGAGATGAATTTTTTATTAAAATTATCAATCTTCAACCAAAAAAATGAATTTTTAGTAAATGAATTTTTAATGAAAAATATGATAGTTGATATTTCAAGAATAAAAAATTTTGATTTTAGGTAAAACGCAATATAATTTAACCAAAAAAGACGAATTTTCAGTAAAATTCTCAACCATAATAGAATAATTTTCAACCAAACATTTTGATTTTCTACTGAAAAGACCAATTTTCAAAAAAATTCATGCATTTTTAACCAAATAGTGAAATTTTATACCAGGAATAATAATTTTTTACCAAAAAGCACGAATTTTTAACCAAATACTTAAATTATTGGTCTAAAAAAAAATTTTTTCAACCAAAAATGGAATAAATAAATTTTCATTGAAAAACAATCATTTTCGTTTCAAAAAAGCAAATTTTTAAGAAAACAGTTGATTTTCATACAAACTTGTTGAATTTTCAATCCAAAATGACTAATTTTCCACAAAAAAGTCGAATTTTGAACCAAAAAAAATTAAATTTTCGACCAAATAGTTTGATTTTCTACCAAATTTTTGAATTTTCAAGCCAGTATGATGAATTTCCTACAAAAAAATATTGAAATTTTATACCAGGAATAATAATTTTTTACAGAAAGCATGAATTTTTAACCAAATACTTAAGTTAACGATCTACAAAAAAAAATTTTTTTAACCAAAAATGGAATAAATAAATTTTCATTGAAAAACAATCATTTTCATTTCAAAAAAGCAAATTTTTTAGGAAACAGTTGATTTTCATACAAACTTGTTGAATTTTCAATCCAAAATGACTAATTTTCCACAAAACAGTCGAATTTTCAACACAAAAATATAACTTTGCAAACAAAATAGTTGGATTTTTAATAATAAAAAATTAATTATTGAACAAACAGTTGCATTTACAACTAAATGGTTCAAATTTTAAGCAAAAGGGATGAAATTTTAACAAAATAATTGAATTCTCATAAAAATAGTTGAATTTTCAATTAAAATGATGAATTTTCAACAACAACAAAATGCATTTTTAGCAAAGAAAATTTGATTTGGATGTTAAGTTAAAAGCAGTCGAATTTAACCAAAAAGATGCAAAGGAATTTTTTTAACAATTTATTATTATTTTTAATAATATTTTCTTGGAAAAATGCTAGAAATTGCGGTTTTTTCTGATTTTTTAAACTTTTTGTCCGCTTTTTACTAGAAGTGAGTTAAAATTCTATTCAGTTTAGCAAAAATGATTGTATGAACAAATTATTATTGTTTATAACTATCATCTTCTATATTAATACCAGATAGTAGCGGTTTTTTCTGAAATTTTTTACTTTTTGTCGATTTTTCTGTTAGTGGGAAGTAATAATTGATTTATGTTAATAAAAATAATTGTTTCAACAATGCATTCTTATTGTTAATAATGTTCTCTTTGCTTTATGGTAGAAAGTTGCGGTTTTTCTCAATTTTTTAAATCTTTGTCTATTTTTCACTTGAAGTGATTCAATAATTAATTAACTTTAGCAAAAATAAATGTTGAAACAAATTATTATTGTTTATAACTATTTTCATCTATATTATTGCCAGACAGTTGCGGTTTTTTTGTTGAATTTATTTACTTTTTGTCGAATTTTCACTTAGTGAGATAATAATTAATACATGTTACCAAAAATTGTTGTTTCAACAATTAATTATCGTTTATAACTATCTTCCCTTAGATAAGTGCTAGAAAGTTGCGATTTTTTCTGAAATGCTTAACTTTGATTTACCTTTTTAGTTATGAACAAATGATAAATAGAAATCATATTTTAAACCATCTCTTTTTTTTTAATATTTGAACCAAAAATACGCATCCTAGCTTAAAGTGGTTCTAAGAAAAATTGTATAACAAAAGTTTTTGACAATTTTTTTGATCATTTTTGGCTGAACAACTTTTTTCTATTTTTTTTGTCTCTTGTGTGTATTTTCCACAAAAAAATTTTAAAAATTTTTAATGTTATTTCTTACGATTAAAACAAAAACTACGCTTCTTTCAAAAAAATATTTATGACAAATTTTTATAGTTCCTTTTTGTCTGAGTAACTTTTGTGGATTCATTTTTTTCATGGCTTGTCCAAAAATTTAATTATTTTATTTTTCATGCTATTTTTGCGAATAAAACTAAAACTGCGCATCCTCTCAGAAAGTTTTCAATAACAAATTTGTAGATCTTTTTTATATACACAATTTTTGTTTTTTCATTTTTTTATATATTGCATTGTTTAACCGCAAAATGGAATTTTTGATTTGCCATTCTTTTTTTGTGTGATAAAAATGTGAATTTTTTATTTTTCCAAAAATTCAAAAAGTTGTGACAATATTGTAGGGTGTTCAAAAAGCAACGTTCTTTTTTCTCCTGACTTTTTTTTTCATGTCGTGCGTTTTTTGGCTTGAAATGTTCATTTTCGTTTATTTTTAGGAAATTTGAAAATGCTATAACGCCGATAATTTTCTTTTTATCAGAAAAAGTCACAAGGATGAATTTTTCATATTTCTGAGTACTACTAATAACCGTTCGTAGAATTTTTAAATCTTAAAAAAAGTGGTCTCAAAAATTTTCAAAATGTGCTCATTTTTGGAATTTTCATCAAAAATGGCTGGTTAACGAACTTGACATTAAATTTGAGACCCTCAAAAAGCGTACCCAAGGCCAATCCAATCTGATAATTTTTTCGAAAGTCATGGTGCTAAAAAACTAAAAATCTACAGACAGACAAACAGACAGACACATTCGTAAAAACCTATTTTTAGGATTCTGGGGTTGTTAAAACGTGGACGATTGACAAAAACGGGGGGGTGGGAGGGGGGGGGTCAAATTGTACACAAATCTAATACCTGCTCATTATAGGATAAGAATGTAAAATTAATTTGGACCACCCTACTGCGGATGGATGTTTGCTCTTTTAATTCACTGCAAATAAATAAAAACAATCAATATAAATTTCGATTTTAAAACGATTACTTCGGACAAATAAAATTTGAAGAACAAGAAAATATCTGCCTCAGGCCGGATTTGAACCGTGAACGCCACTATCCATGAGTGGAGCGTTAACCAATTACGCCACCGAGACATCAGCAGATATTTTCTTGTTCTCTATAGCTACCTTTTTACAGAAAAGTACTATAACGTTAAAAGTTATCGTTAAGTTAACGCTCCACTCATGTATAGTGCCGTTCCGGGTTCAAATCCGGGCTGAGGCAGATTTTTTCTTGTTCTTCAAATTTTATTTGTCTGAAGTGATCGTTTTAAAATCGACATTTATATTAATTGGAAATTTAACAACTAGGACGTTAACATCTATAAATGTTAATAACATCTTCAATATATTAATTAAATAAAAACAGTTGTCCACTTTTTTTGAAAAAATCCTGGTCAAAAAAAAATCGGTCTTTAATTCTTTAAATCGCCGATCTAAAAATATATACTCCTTCATTAAAGGATTTATCTCAGAGATTGGCAACACTGTGCACTGCAAGATAGGTATTCCGGCGCGGCGCATCGGTGTTCTTTACCATATTTTGTCCTCGGTGGGCTATCATATCTCAGGTGTCGCCGAAGACAAATATCGTCGGCCGACTACCTTGGCCGTAATGTGTGAATTAAAAGTTCGATGAGCAGGTGGAATCAGGATTGTAATCTCAAAGACCGAGGGTTCTTAAAAAAATTAGCCGTATTACTTTCACGGCAATTCCGAATGAAAGCACTTTAGGCTAATTTTAGGGTATTTATATCTTGAAGAGAATTTTAAAAATTCTTCGGTGCAAGGCAAACCTTATCTCATTATGTAATTTAAAGCTGATAGTCATTTATAATAGGATTATCCCCGAGTCAATCATCATTTGAAAAAATAAGGTTGTTAGGAATTTTAGGAAAACTTCTAATAAATTTTTATTTCAAAAATTAATTTTAAGACAAATTTGAAAAATATCTACAACTCATATGATTTTTTAAAAAGTTGAAATTTTATGATTTTAAAGGAAAAGTATTTAATTTTGCAAGATTAAAAAAAAATCGAATAAGTTTAAAAGATATTTGGAAGTTTTGAGAAGATTCAAAAATAAATTTAAACCTGAAAAGATTTCAAAAAATTGCAAACAAAATGTAGATTTTGAAATATTTTGAACAAAAACTTTAGAAGCTTTTTAAAAATTTTAAAAGCTTTTAAGGGAATAAAAAATATTTTCAGGTTGTCCAGAAGAATAAAGAAAAAATGTATTTAAAAAAATTATTTTCAAGAGAAATTTTTTAATAGATTTCAAAAGATTTCCAAAATTTTCAAAAATGAATCAGGAAGATTTTAGGCAATTTTTTTATATTTGCAGAATTGAAAAAAAAATTAGGAAAAATTTCAATCATTTCGAAAGATATTTGGGAATTTTAGAATTTCTGAAGAAATTTTAAATACTTTGAAATCTGGAATGATTTCCGAAAATCTTTCCTACTTAAAAAATGTAATATTCGGAATGTCAAATCCTGTAAAATAAAAAAATTTCTTGAAAATTTTATAGATTCCTTTTCAGACACATCTGCAATCTTCAAAAATCTAAGAAAAAGTTAATTTTTAATGAAATAGTTAAACACAAAGTTAAGAAAATTAATGTTTAACACAAAGAAGAGATTTTCGACGAAATACATAAATTTTCAACGAAATAGTTGAATTTTCAACCTAGAGGATTAATTTTCTATAACAAAAAGACAAATTTTCATCAATCTATATGGATTTGCAACCAAATAGTTGAATGACTACACTGAAAAAAAATCCATTTTTTAACAAGAATGAAATAGATCAATTTTCATTTTAAAAATTAATTTTGAATAAAACAGCGAATCTTCTATAAAACAGTGGAATTTTCAACCCAAAAATATTAAATTGCAAAAAAGTTCATTTTCAACCTAATAGTGAACTTTACAGTTTAAAAATTAATTTTTTTACAAAAAAAAAGGAAGTTTCAAAAAAATCAGTTCAATTTTCAACTAAGAGATGAATTTTTTACTTGAATTATGAATCTGCAACGAAAAAAGTAAATTTTTTAAAAAGTAGATCGGCTTTTAACCAAGGAGTTGAATTTTCAACCTGTAAGGATGAATTTTCCATACAAAATATGATAGTTGTTATAAAAAAAAAAATTTGATTTTAAATGAAAAAATTGAATTTAACAAAAAAAAAAGGAATTTCCAACAAAATAGTTGAATCCTCAACCAAAACCGATTAATTTTGAACCAAATAGTTGCATTTTCTACCAAAAAAGATACAATTCTTATTTAAAAAAATGCTATGAACTAACTATGAACTAAAAAAAATTATGGTAAAAAATATAACAATTCGGTGAGAAATATAACTTTTTTATTGAAAATTCTTCTTTTTTTGTTTATAAATAATTTTTTTAAACCGAGAACTCAACTGTTCCATTTTTCATTATAATTTTTTTTTTTTTAGTTTAAAGTTCAACTATTTCGTGGCAAATTTATTTATTTTGTTAAACAATTTTCGTTTCCGGAATAAAATGAATCTTCTTGGTTGAAAAATCAACTTCTTGGTTGAAAGTTAAACTACTTTGTTAAAAATTCATTTTTTGGTTGAACATGGAAAATTTTAGTTAGAAATTAATCTCCGCAGTTGAAAAATCAACTATTTTGTTTAAAATCATTGTTTGTTTTTTTTGGAAACTAAATTTTTATTCAAGAATTTAACTATTCCAGTTAAAAATTAATTTTTTTAAAGACTCACTTCTTTAGTTACAAATTCAACCACTATTTTCTTGAAAGTTCAGTATTTTTTGTGAAAAATTAATTTTTTTTAAATTTAAATATGTAACTATTTTTTTTTATTTAAATATGTAAATATTTTTTTCATTTAAAAATCAACTATTTGGCTTAAAATGTTGCATAATTTGTCAAAAATTTGACAATTTCGTAAAAGTCATTTTTCTATTAAAAACTCAACTGTTTAGTTGAATATTTCACTTTTTGGGTTAAAAATTCAACTACTTTCATACAAATTCCACTATTTTCGTTGAAAATTCGTTATAAATTCGGTATAAAATTAATATTGTTCGTTAAAATTTTTTCATTTTGGTTAATAATTTAACTATTTTTTTTTAAATTCGTCTTTTTCAGTTGAATTAAACCGTATGTTAATTCGGTTCTACTTGTCTTCAAAATTATTATTTTTTAAACTAAAAGTTCAACGATTCCATTTTTGGTTAAAAATTATGTTTTTTAGTTGAAAACTCAACTATTTATTTAAAATTTCATGCTTCCCGATTTAGAGTTAACTTTCTTGTTGAAACTTCTTTTCTTGTTTGAAAGTGAACCTTTTTTTAAATCATTCCAATTGTTAGCTTGAAAACTAAATTATTTTGACGAAAATTCATCTGAGTATTTAGTTGAGGATTCAATTTTTTTGGTTAAAAAATCGTCTTTCTCAGTTGAATTTAACTGGCTCATAATACGTTTTTATTTTTGTTGAAAATTATTTTTTTAACTGAAAAGTTCACCATTATATGTTTGGAAGAAAGTTGATGATGAAAATTTATCTTTTTTAGTTGAAAATTCAACTATTTCGTTGAAAATTCATCGCTTTAAGTTATAAATCAAGCTATTTGGTAAAAAGTTCAAATATTTTGTTAAATGTTTAATTTTTTTTTCAATTCAACGATTTTGTTAAATTCATTTTTTTTCGTTGAAAATTCAATTATTTTGTTGAAAACTCGTCCTTTTTTATTAAAAATTCGTCTTTTACGGTAGAAAATTCATCTTTGAAAATTTGAAAGCAGAACTACTTTGTTCAAAATTAATTTATTGATTCAAGATTCATCTCTGTGGTAAAAATGTTACTATCTGGTTAGAAATTTCCATCTATTTTTCATTGAAAATTAATTTTTTTTAAATAAAAATTTCATTATTCCAATTATGGTTTGAAATTAATCCTTTTCAGTTAAAAATTCAAATACTTGATTGAAAATTTACGTATTTTGTTGATGATTCTTTTTTTTTGTAGGAAATTAATCTTCTTGGTTAAAAAATCAACTTTTTGTTAAAAAAAAAAAACTTTTTGGTTGAAAATTCCAATCTTTGGTTGAATGTTGAACTCTTTTCTTGAAACTTTATGTTTTTAAAGATTTATCATTTTAGTTGAAAATTCATCTCTTTGATTGAAAATTTAACTGTTTTGCTAAAAGTTCTTTTTTTTGTTGTTGAAAATTCATCATTTTGATGGAGGAATCAAATATTTTGTTAAAAATTAGTTTTTTTAAATTGAATTCAACAAATTGAAAATTCGTTTTTTTTGTTGAACTCAAATTTGTCGACTCTATTTTTTATTGAAAATGTATCTTTTTCACTCGAAAATTCAACATTTTCATAGAAAATTCACTTTTCTTGATTGAAGATTTACTGTCCTGTTGAAAATTCTTCTTTTCCGGATCAAAAGTCAACTTTTTTCTGAAACATTTGTCTTTTTCCATTAAATTCAACTGGTTGCTAATTCGTTTTGTTGCTGTTGAAAATAAGTTGTTTTAACTGAAAATTTAACCATTCCTTTTTTTCTGTAAACCTTTCTTTTTTAGTTAAAAATTGAACTATTTGGTTGAAAATTCATGCATTTTGTTGAACATTAATATTTTGGTAGAAAGTTAATCTTTTTGGTTAAAAATTTGTCCTTTTGGATTAAACTCATTTTTTTATCGTAGAAAATTAATCTTTGAAAAGTTGAAAGCTGAACTACTTTGCTGAAAATTCGCTTTATTTTTGGTTAAAAATTAAATTTTTTAAACTGGAAATTCAACTATTTTAATTATGGTTTGAAATTAAACTTTTTCAGTTAAGAATTCAAGTACTTGATTGAAAATAAAATTCAACTGTTTCGTTGATAATTCATCTTTTTTGTAGGAAATTAATCTTCTTGGTTAAAAAATCAACTTTTTCGTAAAAAATTCTCTGAAAATTCTCTTTTCTTAGAATGAAATTTTTCTTCCGGTTTATCATTTTAATTGAAAATTTATCTCTTTGGTTGAAAATTTAACTATTTTTCTAAAATTAAATTTTTTTGCCAAGAATTAATTTTTTCACTCAAAAACTAATCTTGTTTGTTGAAAATTCATTATTTTGTTCTGAGAAATCAACTACTTTATTAAAATTTCTTTTTTATAATTTAATTCAACTGGTTAAAAATTTGTTTTCTTTCTATTAAACTGAAAATTTAACTATTCCATTTTTGGTTGAAAATTCATCTTTTTCAGTCGACAATTCAACTATTGCTTTAAAAATTTATCTTTCTATTAGGGTATAAAAAGTTATTTTTCTTTAAATTCATCAATTCGATTGGGGATTCAACTATTTTGTTAAAAAATCGTCTTTTTTCGTTGAATTTGGTTGAATTTAACTGGTTTCTTATTCGTCTTTTTTTTTAAATAAGTTTTTTTTTTAACTGAAAATTCAACTATTCCATTTTTGCTTGTAAACCTCTCATTTTTAATTGAAAATTCAACTATTTGATTAAAAATTCCTGTATTTTGTTAAAAATGCCTGTATTTTGTTAAAAATTCGTCTTTTGGTAGGATATTAATCTTTGGGATTAAAAATTCATCTTTCGAGTCTAGAAATTCAGCTATTCGATAAAAAATTCAACTATTTTGTTGAAAGTTTAATTATTTAACTGTTCTTTTTTAATTCGCTCTTTTGTATCAAAAATTAATCTTTTATGATAGAAAAATCATTTTTCCTAGTTCAAAATTCATCTCTGTTGGTTGAAAATCAACTTTTTTGTCAAAAATTCAACTTTTCAGGTGGAAAATTTAACTGTCATCTAAAAAATTGGTCATTTTGGCTTGAAAATTCATTTATTCGGTTGAAAATGTCACTACTAAATTTTTTACCTCGATAATATTGGTCTTTAATTTAACGACACGGATACAAATATAATTTTTTGATTTTGAATATCTTCTGTTTTCTTTTTTGACTTGATAATTCAAATATTTGAAAATTCCAAAAAAATTCCCTATTGCTTCGAAAATTTTATGAAAATTTGTTGAAAATGGTAAAAAATCATGTTTTTTTTATTGAGTCCTATGCACCCATTTTGGAAAAAGTTGAATATGTCGAACCTGAATTTCTTCAGCTTGGATCAAAGAAATATGCTATTATTTTGTTGCTCCAAACAAAAAATTTCGTCATTTTTCAAGTGTTCAAAAATGGTCAATTTCACGTTTTTTTGGATCGATTTTGACGATTTGCCGAGACTAATAAATTTTTTTGCTTGAAAAAACAAAATAGTAGCATGTTTCTTTCATTTGAATTGAAGAAATTTCAGTTTCGACACATTTAACTTTTTTCAAAATGTGTGCATAGGACCCAATCCAAAGAAAACATGTTTTTTGGCCATTTTCCAAAAATTTTTAATTGAGAAAAAATGTTGTTTTCAATTCAAAATTTGTTATTATCATTTAACAGCAAAAACTGTACATAGAAAAAATTCGCCATAATTTTTTAAGCAATACGGAAATTGTTTGGAATTTTCAAAAATTTGAATTTTGAAATAAAAAAGAGAACAGAAAATATTAACCGATTTCAAAATTATTTTTCACTCTTTTTGGATGTCACCCCACAAATTTGTTTTGCACTCTAACACCACATCGAAAAAAGTAACAAAAAAATAGAAAAGGTAGGATTGTTCGAGACCTTAATGAATATTACATAAACCTGAAAAACATTTGTAACGATTCACTTAAAATCGCGCGGGAAGTGAAAACGGAGGATTTCGAAAATTCACTGGCGTGAATGCAATTCGTAAAATGAGTGCCGGATTTGCACGGTCTAAAGCTCGAAAAAAAGAGGTATACACATATACAATATACATATAGATATTGCAGGAAAGCGCAGAAGCGTAATCGCCTAATTTCCGGACGCAGCGTATTTCACGCTAATGCCTTTCGAAATAGAGGTTTAAAAAGCCTGGCTAATTAATAATCAGGTAGAATAAGCGAGTAAGTTGCGATGTAAGAATAGCGCAACAGCACTATTCACTTACTTGACATATCCTCACCTTTTTCCTTTTCCTGTAATACGACCAGTGATTCCCGACGAGGTCGGGAAGAAATGTTTTTACGGGAAGTGAACCCATCGACCCGCGAGACCAACTCGACTTGTTCAAGCAACCTTAAAGTTTGCAGATATTCACTCAGTTTACCATTATATCCAGTTTTTTTTGCTTATTTTTTAGTTCAACTTGGCACCCCTACAAACAGTTCCTTTTGCCCAGACAATGACCTCAGATCTGTTTCAAATTTTTACAATAACATTCAAAGGTCGTTCAAGGTCATTTTAGGGCAAAAATGCTCATTCCTAATTGAATTGATGTTATTCATTGGTTATTCTTTTCTGGTGCGTATGAATTTTGTTCTTTACATGTCAATATTGCACTCAGATTTTTGCAGATTTTTCCAATGACATTTAAAGGTGGCTCAAGGTCATTTTCTTAATAAAATGTTGACTCAATTAAACTTTCTCTAGTTTCTTTCTATGGAGAAGCAGTGTCAATTTATTCATTTCGGCAAAAAAATTAGTCAAGTTGTTTGATAAATGATTGTCATATTATTTGAAGGACATTCAAGGTCATTTCGCAAAAAATGAGCTTTTTGTAAATTGTGATGATGAAAAAACAGTGCTAACACTTGCATACTAGATAGTAGTGTATCGAAAACGAAGTTTTCCTCTCTCTTTTCTAAAAGGTAAATCATTACCTCTTCTTCTGTACTTATGATAATTAATTCTTCGTAATTACAATTTGAAAACGAAACTTGATCATATATAATTATGAAGCTGCGATATCCCACTGTTTTCAACGTTTTATATTTTTAATTCAAAGCAAAATTTAAAAAAAATAACTACCATGAAAAAGAAATTTTTTTTGAATGACCATTTTTCACAAATTGACCTTGAATGACCTCAAAGTAATATGATACGCAGTTATTAAACCTGTTAACTGATTTTTCGCTGCAATGAATAAATTGACACTGTTTCTCAAAAAAGAACAAGAGAAAATTTAATTTAATCGACATTTTATTAAGAAAATGACCTTGAACCACCCTGGAAGGTCACTGTAAAAATCTAAAAAGAATCTGAGTGCAATATTGAATTGTAAGGAACACAATTCATGCGCGCTACAAATGAATAATGAATGAATGGCGTCAATTTAATTACGAATGTCCATTCTTGCCCTAAAATGGCCTTGAGCGACCTTTGAATGTTATTGTAAAAACCTAAAAAGAATCTGAGTGCAATATTGAATTGTAACGAACAAACTTTATATGCATCAGATATGAATAATCAATAAACAGCGGCAGTTTAATTAGAAATGGCCATTTTTGCCCTAAAATGGCCTTGAGCGACCTTTGAGTTGTATTGTAAAAATCTTTAAAAAATCTTAGTGCAATATTGAATTGTAAAGATAACAATTCATGCGCTCCAGAAATAATGAATCAATAAATAGCATCAATTTAATTAAGAATAGCCATTTTTGTCCTGAAATGGCCTTGAGCGACCTTTGAATGTTATTGTAAAAATCTGAAAAAAATCAAAGTGCAATATGAAATTGTGAGGAATAAAATTTATGAGCGCCAGAAGTAATGAATCAATAAATAGGGCCAATTTAATTAAGAATAACCATTTTTGCCCTTAAATGGCCTTGAACGACCTTTGAATGTCATTGTAAAAATCTGAAACAAATCAGAGGTCATTTTCTCGGCAAAAGGAATAATTTGTACTACGTAAAGTTGACATAAAAAAAAAAATAAAAAATCACCCTAATATCGATATTTCTTCACTCCTTTCGTTCCAGCTAAATAAAAAAAAACCGTTCAACTCATAAGAAAAATACACTGTTAGAAATTCCTGGAGAAATTTTCAGAAAAGCAGAAGCCGTTTCTAAATGTTCCTATACAGAAACATAAATTTCAGCAATTGTGAGTGCATAAAGCTTTAGTCACATATTTTAGAAAATTCTGTTACAATTTAGTAATTTTCAGTTACTGTAACTGAAAATTAAAAGGGATTAAACATTTTTTTCGTCTCAATTTTTAATATAAAATATGTAGTCTATATTTCTGCTGTTGAATTTTCGACCCAAAAATATGATTCAACAAAATAGTTGAATAAACGTACAAAGATGAATTTTCAATAAGAATGTAATTTTTAATCGAAAGAGATGAATTTTCAACTAAATTGTTAAATTTTCAACTGAAAAATATAAGTTTTAAACCAAAAATGGAATAGTTTTATTTTCATTTTAAAAAATTAATTGTCAACAACAAAATTTCTACCAGTTAAATAGAACCAAGAAAGACGAATCTGAACAGAATAGTTTAATCCACAGCCAGCAGATTAATGTTCTACCAAAAAAAGACAAATTTTCGACAAAATTAATTAATTGACAACAAAGCAGCTGAATTTTTAACCCAGAAAGATGAATTCTCCACAAGACCTGTAATACTTGATATTTCAGCCAAAAACTATTTTAATTTGAAATAAAAAGCAGCTGAATTCAACCAAACAAATTTTTAGCAAAATATTTCAATCCTTGACAGAATACAAAAATGGAAGATTTATATTTTCAGTTAAAAAAAACTGGTTAAAATTTGCAACTCTAAATATGAATTTTCAACAAAAATCATGAATGTTCACAAAGAAAAATTTATTTTTAACAAAGTAGTTCAACTTTGACCTGGTAGTATAATTTTCAAACAAAAAATATTTTAACTAAAATCAAAAACAGTTAAATGCAATGAAAAAATACAAATTTTTAACAAAATAGTTAAATTTTGAACCAAAGAGATGAATTTTTAACTAAGAAGATTAAGTTTCTCCCAAGAAACACAAATTTTCAACAGGATGCATGAATTTGCAGCTGAAGAAGAAAAATTTTCAACCAAATAGTTGATTTTTTAACAGAGATAACTTTTGAAGCGGAAATGTAATAGTTAAATTTTCAGTTTAAAAAAAGTTTATTTTCAATCAAAAAAGAAACAAATTTTTTGAAAACAGGAGAAAAATGGATGTTATTTAAAAAGGTGAAAAGAGGGGAATATGAAATTGATTTTCAAACTTATTAATTTTTTTATTATTTCTGTTTTCTCCCTGTTTTCAAGAAATATCCTCTTCTTCTCAAATGTTTAACTTAAATTTTTGTTATGGTTAAAAATTCTATTTGTTTTAAAATTTTATTATTTTTTTAAGTATGCAACTATTTTTTTTTTACTCATATTTTTTGTTCGAAAATTCAACAACTTGGTTGAAAATTGAACTACTTTCTTAAAAATTCATCTTTTTGGTTGCAGATTCATATGTTTGATTGAAAATTTAACGTTTTCGTTGAAAATTGGTTTCTTTCTTGGTTTAAAATAAACTTTTTTCCTAAAAATTAATATTTTTGAGTAGAAAATTCAATTTATTTTACGAAATCCGTCTTTTCTGCTTAAAATATCAACAGTTTCGTCGAAAATTCATCAATATGGTTGAAAATTCAATTGTCTATTTAAAAATTAATCTGTTTTGGTTAGGGACCCCGGTGGAAAAATTTCTACAAAGAAGTACAGAAAACCAAAACTATTTTCACAGGAATTTACAAATAAATACAATAAATTACAACCAAAATTTCAAGAAAGTTTTTTTAGTTGTTAGTTTTTTTATTGTAGTTTTAATTTTTTACAAGAATCTACAGTAATTTACAGGTTTTGCAGCCAAAAATTGATCTTTTTCGACCTAGGATGACATATATTTATAATATTGCAATGAGATATTAAAAAAAATGGATAATCGTTATGAAACAAACAAAAAACCTTACGTTTGAAGTTTTTTTTAATATATAGCAACCGACTGTATATATA
>CAKNYM010043505.1:40212-62897 GCA_932195095.1 Andricus curvator
ACCTGTAATATTAATACATTTCATTAAAGAGTAGGGAAGGTATGGTACACGGAGAAAAATGGATGTTTAAATGTAGATGTTCAAAGGGTAAGATTGTTCCGCCTAACATGCAGATATTCATGCCAAACATCTACTATCTTTTTGAGATGTTAGGCGTAAAAATATTTTTATGTTAAACTGTAACATATTTAGATGTTAAAATCATCTGAACGCATGCGCATTCGAATTTCACGACTATATTTGACGGCTATATAATTTCGATATTACAATTATGGAATATTACAATTTTTGAACATTTTCAAAGAATCAAAATTAGATATCCTTAATTAAAATTGTATAACAACTTTTGTCTGTCTACACGACGGAACAATGTTCTTAAGTTTGAGGTTATATTGACTCGAACACCTTTGAACATTTGACACGTGATTTGACAAAATGTTTGTGAATTTATAATAAAATATGAGTTTAAGTAACCTCAAATAGATAGAATTTTAAATGCAGATTACATATTATTCGTTCTCAGCTTACTTACCCCGTTTTTATTTTTTATTTTGAATTAAAAATATTAAACATAACCTCAGCTAGACTGAATGTATTATCTGATCGGCATTTCATACCCTGTATCTGTTTTTCGATACGAAAATTCAAGTTTAGTTTTAAATTCACAAATAAGTTATCAATTAATTCCTTAAATGCTCAGAAATAAGTAAATTCCTCAAACATTTGCAGCCGTTAGTTGACATAACCATACATGTAATATTTCGGATATTTCAGATTGAACATTTTGGATGTTTCAGGGTAACATCTCACTTTTTAATATCTACAGATCCTAACTTTGAACATCTAGATTGCTGTCCTATAGTTAAACATAAAATATGTTAACCCTGAAGATCTAGATGTTACGTTTAAACATCCATTTTTCTCCGTGTAATTTATATATCTTTAAAATCGATTTTTACAATAAAAATTTGCTCATTTTCATAATTTAAAGATGATGTGAGAATAGAACAGTTGTGTTGATTCAAGCCGAATCGATTGACCTATAACATTGATACATTTTATTGAAGAGTATGGAAGCAATGGTAACGCATAATATTTGAATATACGGTATTTATAATAAAACTTTTTTCTTCAACATACTTCAAAGTTGATGCAAGAATATAAAAGATTCCTTGGTTCGAGAAGAATCGATTGAACTGCAATAATAATACATTTTATCAAAGAGTAGGGAAGTGATGGTAATTTATATATTCTTTAAATCGATTTTTATAGTAAAAATTTTCTCATTCTCATAATTTAGAGTTGATGCGAGAATAGAAAAGTTGTGTTGAATCAAGACGAATCGATTGGCCTATAACATTGATACATTTTATTGAAGAGTAAGGAAGCTATGGTAATGCATAATATTTAAAAATGCGGTTTTTTATAGTAAAACTTTTTTCTTCAACGTACTTCAAAGTTGATGCAAGAATTTGAATGATTCCTTGGTTCGAAACGAATCGATTGACCTGTAATATTAATACATTTCATTAAAGAGTAGGGAAGGTATGGTAATTTATATATTTTTAAAATCGATTTTTACCATAAAAATTTGCTCATTTTCATAATTTAAAGTTGATGTGAGAATAGAACAGTTGTGTTGATTCAAGACGAATCGATTGACCTATAACATTGATACATTTTATTGAAGAGTATGGAAGCAATGGTAACGCATAATATTTGAATATACGGTATTTATAATAAAACTTTTTTCTTCAACATACTTCAAAGTTGATGCGAGAACATAAAAGATTCCTTTGTTCGAGACGAATCGATAGACCCACAATATTAATACATTTTATTAAAGAGTAGGGGAGTTATGGTAATTCATATATTTTTGAAATCGATTTTTATATTAAAAATTTTCTCATTCTCATAATTTAAAGTTGATGCGGGAATAGAAAAGTTGTGTTGATTCAAGACGAAACCATTAACCTACAACATTGATACATTCTACCGGAGAGTAAGGAAGCTATGGCAATTCATAATATTTAAAAATACAGTTTTTTATAATAAAACTTTTTTCTTCAACATACTGCAAAGTTGATGCAAGAATATAAAATATTCCTTTGTTCGAGACGAATCTATTGACCTACGATAATAATTCATTTTATCAAAGAGTAGGGAAGTTATTGTCATTTATATATTTTTTAAATCGATTTTAATAGTAAAACTTTTCTCATTCTCATAATTTAAAGTTGATGCGAGAATAGAAAAGTTGTGTTGATTCGAGGCAAATCGATTGATCTATGATATTAATACACTTTATTGAATATTAAGGAAGTTATGCTCACTTATAATATTTGAAACATCTGTTTCAAACAGAAAAACTTTTTCATCTACAATAATTCAATGTTGTCGCATGAATAGAAAAGACTTTTAGATCTTAAATTTTCAAATAGAATCAGTCTGACAATTTTTGTAAAGAAATCATAAAGCCGGGAAAGGGATAGGTTGCGACAGAACTTTCGCCTTCCTTTTTCCAGCTCCAAAAATTATCATTTGGAACACAAAATTCGATTTGTCTGATTTGTCTTTGTATTTAAAAAATTGTTTGTATTATTTTGTAGCTTTGTATTTTTTGTAAATTTCTATTTTTAAATTGCTCAAAATGAAGACTTTGGTTTGTCTATTATTGAAAAAAATAACTAATGCTGCCCCTATGAGGAAGCAAATACATTTGCTAAAGGGAAGCAGCAGATCGAATTCACAGCTAGTTTATACCAATTTTATTTTTCATTTCGTCGCATTATTATCAATTTTAATTTCATATCTAATGAACATATAGTCGAGGAGTTAGATCATTCTTGAACTTTTAAAAATCCCATAAAAATACTCTGAAATTTTCTTTATAATATTCGGAAATCCTTGGAAATTGCGGTAATTTTTATAGAATATTTTGAAACCCCCTTAAAACTTTGAAATCCCTTAAAAATTCCCTGATATCCTTGAAATGATATCCTTCAAGGTTATAAGGTCTTTTAAAATCTTTTGAAATCCCGTGAGTTATATTTAAATTTCTCAAAATCAATTATAATTCTCAAAAATTCGCAGAAATTCCTCAAAATCTATAAAAAGCAGTTAAAATTCTTAAGATTCCGTGAAATATTTTGAAATCTTACGAGATCCCCTAAAATCTTCGACATTTCTTTAAAATCGCCTCAAATCCTTTGAATTCTTTTGAAATCCCCTCAAATCTTTGAGATCCTACAATAAGCCCTGATGACTTTCAAAATTCGTAAAAATACTTTGGTACCACATGAAATCCTTGGAACATCTTTGAAATCCAGGGAATTTTTTGAAATTTTTTAAAATCTCTTAAAACCCGTAAAACACCTTGATTCGCTTGAAATCTTTAAACTCTGTTGTAGTCCTTTAAAATTTTTGAATATCAGTTAATATCAATGAAAAGCAGTTAAAATCCTTAATATTTCGTAGAATATTTTGAAATATTACGAGATCCCTTGAAATCTTTTTAAAATTAATTGAAATCGGTAAAATCTGTGGAAAGCTTTTCAAGCCTCTAGAAATCCCTTGCGATATATCAAATTCCATTCAAATCTTTTAAAGACCATGAAAATTCATCGAAATCCCTTAAAATCAATAAATCCTTTGAAACATTTGCAAATCGCTTAAAATCCTCTGAAATCTATAAATATCTCTTTAAATCCCTTCAAATCTTCGAAATCCCATAATAACCCCATGATGTCCTCAAAATTCGTGAAAATACTTTCGTATCAGATGAAATCCTTTAAAATCCTTTGAAATCCAATGACTTGTTTTGAAAACAAGGACAGGTTTTTTTACAGGTTTTAAAGGATTTTATAAAATCCCTTGAAACCTGTAAAACTCCTTGAAATCGTTTAAAATCTTCAAGCTCCCTTATAATCCTTTAAAATCCATGGAAATTCCTTAAAATCTCTAAAATTCCATGAAAATCCTTGAAGTTCCTCAAAATATTTCGAAATCTTACTAAATCCCTTGAAATCTTTCAAATCTCTTTGAAATTCATTGCAATCTTTTACATACGGGAAAATTTTTCTGTATCTCTCAAAACACCTTAAAATATAATAAAATCCATTAAAACTGATAAAAATTCATAAAATTTGCATGAAATTTCCTTTATAATATTCGGAAAGCCTTTGAAATTGCGTTAAACCGTATAGAATCTCTGTAAATCCCTTCAAATTTTCATTAAAAAAATCTGTGGAGAGATAATTTGAAATCTTTGAAATCTTATTAAACTCCTTAAAATTTTTTTCATAATATACGGAGGAAACCCTTTGAAATTTCATTAAATCTTATGGGGTGTATTAAAATTTTTGAAATGTCAGAAAAAATTATTATTATTATTATTATTATTATTAGTATGTTTAATTCAGTGGCACATGAAATCATATAAAATTCTTTAAAATCCCGTGACTTATTTTTGAATATCTTGAAATGTCTTATAATCCTTTAAAATTTATCGAAATCTCTTAAAACCTATAAGACTTTGGTTGAAAATTAGTATTTTTTGGCAGAAAATCAATCTCCTTCGTGGAAAGTTCATCCTTTTTAGTCGAAAATGCAACAGTTTGGTTGAAAATTAATAATTGTGGTTACAGATTTAACTATTCTGCTGAATTCTTGGTTTAAATATTAACTATTAAATGTTTTGTTAAAAATTATTATTTTTTTGGTTGATAAATCAACTTTTCATTTCAAAGTTGACTTAATTTGTAAAAAATTCATTTTTTTCGATTTGAAATTCATCATTTTAGCTGAAAATTCATCGGTTCAGTTGAAAATTACCTTTTTTGTTGAAAATTTAACTATTTTGTAGAAGAATGGTCTTTTTGGCTTGAAAATTCAACAGTTCAGTAGAAAAATATACTATTTTGTTGAAATTTTATATTTTTGGTTGAAAATATAACTATTTTTTTAGAAAATTAAATAATTTGGTTAAAAATTAAACTACTAGTTTGAAAATTATACCACTTTATTTAAAATTCGTTTCTTTGGTTTTTGGTTGGAAATTGATATTTTAAATTAAAAGTTGATTTTTTTGTCCAAAACTCTTTTAGTTGAAAAGTCAACTATTTGGAAAAAAATCATTTTTTTGTTTGAAGATTCTTTATTTTATTTGAAAATTTATCAATTTCGTTGAAAACCCATCAGTTGGGTTAAAAATTGAACTATTTTGCGAAAATTCGTTTTTTTTAATTAGTTTTTTAACTGAAGATTGAACTATTCCATTTTTGGTAAAACATTAATCTTTTTTATTAGAAAAAAAACTATTCGGATAAAAGTTAAACCCTCTTCTTCAAAATTTAACTATTTTTTTCTAACATTTTTTTTATTGATTTTTTTATCTGAGAATGTAGCTATTCCATTTTGTGTTGAACATTTTTCCTTAATAAATTGAATATTCAATAATTCAGTCAAAAATTCATTTATTTTGTTAGAAATTCGTCTATTTGGGTAGAAAATTAATCTTGTTTGTTCAAAATTTTTCATTTGGGCTAATGACTCAACTATTATGTTAAGAACTTGTTTCGTTTTTTGTTGAAAATTTACCTATTTCGTTCGAAATTTAACTATTTTGTTGAAAATTTTCAAATTTGTGACTTAAAAATGAAAACTAAACTATTTTGTTGGAAATTCATCTGAGGTATAGATGAAGATTTAACTATTTTGTGAAAAATTCGTCTTTCTCCGATGAATTTAACTGGTTGATAATTCGTTTTTATTCATGTTGAAAATTAGTTTTTTAACCCAAAATTTAACTATTCCATTTTTGGTTGAAAACTTATCTCTTTTAGTTGAAAATGGAACTATTTGGTTGAAAATTCCTACATTTTGTTGAAATTTTTCCTTTAGATAGAAAATCAATCTTTTTTGCTCAAAATTCATCTTTGTAGGTTGAAAAATCAAGTATTTGGTGAAAAATTTATGTATTTTTTCGAAATTGTAATTATTTTATTTACAATTCAACAATTTTTTTAAAGCCATGTTTTTTAGTTGATAATATAATTGTTTTCTTGAAAATTCGTCCTTATGGACAATATAGCTAATATGGGGTGGTCCAAAACAATTATTTTTCTGATTTTTTGAAGTCTCACACACTCATTTCTTGTCTTTTCGTAAACAAAAGTGTGAAAAAATTCAGTAAATGCTTGAATTTTAAAAATAATCGTAAAAACTTTACAACGATAATGTAAAACTACCATGTGAGCAGTACAAAGCTTGAAAAAAATTAAAAAATTTTAATTTACCCCCACCTTTGCAAAAACTTACCCCTTAAGAAACTAAAAAGTAATTTTTAAGTGTCTTTTCTGAATTTTATGGAAGTAAAATGAAAATTTATGTGGCAAATTATATAAAAAAATTTATCATACAAATATGAAAAAATTGCCCTCAAAATAAACATTTTCCCCCTTTTCACCCTTAATAATCCATAAAAAATTACATTTTCTTTCCTAAAAACTTTGTCTTTCAATATAAAGAAATTTATATTAAATATTTTTAATAGTCAGTTTTGAAGAAAGAAAATGTAATTTTGTATTGATTATCAAGGATGAGAAGGTGAAGAATTTTTATTTTAAGGGCACTATTTTTGATATTTGTATAATAAAATTTTTTATATAATTTGCTACTTAAATTTTCATTTTACTTTTATAAAATTCAGAAAAGACACTTAAAAATTACTTTTGAGTGTCTTCAGGGGTTAGTTTTGGCAAAGGTGAGGGTAAATTAAATTTAAAAAAATTTGTTCAAGCTTTGTACTGCTCACATGGTAGTTTTACATCATCGTTGTAAAGTTTTTACGATTTTTTTTTAATTCAAGGACTTACTGAATTTTTAACACTTTAGGGTACTTTAAAGGTACCTAGCCCTAAACATTTTTTTTGAATCTCAAAAAATTAGCCAAATTTTGTTTTATGAAAAGACACAAAATGAGGGGACGAGACTTTAAAAAATCAGAAAAATAATTTTGTTGGACCACCCTAGTCCACATATTATTATATCATTACGAATTTCTTAGAAGACAGTTGATTTTCTACCCAAAAAGTTGAATTTTCAACAAAAAGTTTATTCTCAAAGAAGAAAGATAAATTTTTAACCAAGAAAGATGAATTTTCTACCATGAAAGATAAATTTTTAATCCATAAGGACAAATTATTTTATTGACAATTCAACTATTTTAAATTTTCATTTTACTTTCATAAAATTTAGAAAAGACACTTAAAAACTACTTTTTAGTGTCTTCAGGGGTGAGTTTTGGCAAAGCTGGGGGTAAAATAAATCTTAAAAAAAAATTTTCAGGCTTCATACTGCTCACATGGTAGTTTTACATCATCGTTGTAAAGTTTTCACGATTCTTTTTAAAATTCAAGGACCTACTGAATTTTTGACATCTTTGAGTACTTTAAAGGCCGTGCCCTACCTCTAAACATTTTTTTAAAAATCTCAAAAAATTAGGAAATTTTTTTTTCACAAAAAGACACAAAATGAGGGGGTGTGAATTTAAAAAATCAGAAAAATCATTTTTTTGGACCACCCTAGTGTGGACGCTTTCGAGGGTAAGAGTATAAAAAATCAAAAATCATCTTCATGTAATGAATGGATGTTCTCTAAACAAAAATATGTTAATTATTAATTAACCCCTTTAATTCAGTGCTACATTATAGTTCCGCTGAGACAGAAATGCGATAAAAGTTCATTCCGCGCCTTTCACGATATAACTGACATCATATGGCCAACAGCCATACCACACTGAAAAAACCAGTTCTCGTCAGATCACTGAAGTTAAGCAGCGTTGGGCGCGGTTAGTACTTGGATGGGTGACCATTCGAGAAAACTGAGTGCTGTTGGCACATCGTGGGTCTGGTGACCCCACACTTGTAGTTATTTACTACAAGTTATCCACCTAGAAACACTACCCGAATCGGGTAGTGTCACGCCTACCCCGAAAGGGAAATGGCTTAATGGTATATATATATCTTGCTGATGAAGTAGCTTCTATGAAAATAAAAACATACTCAGGTTATGAAACAGAGAAATAAGTCAGAATCGCGTTAATATATACGTGTCGCTTATTAATATTCTAATCAAATTTTGGTGTTAATCATTTCGCGAGGCCTATAAATGTGGGTGTAGGTTTTAATATTTATACGAATTACGAATCCGTGAGAGACGTTGCATGACTTAGAATACCGACCGGATTCCCCTATCAATATACTTCCTGGTCGACCTTATCTACACGCGAATATACACCTATAGATAATAACACGCGAGTCTTGAGCACCGTTAGATAAACTGTGCGAGTTAATCGAATTAACACGGGATATTTTCTTATCTCTCTTGAAGATTATAATTTCCAACATTGTCTAATTGATCACCCTATTATTTCGTTATCACTGCTTGAAATCGAATGAGTTATAAATATCAATTTCTGATATTTGGGTGAGCTATATTTTATTAATACTAGAGCCTCATACGCGCGCTCCAGGAGGTTTGACGGGAACCGTTTCTTCGACAAATTGCCAAACTCTTGATTTGCTCATGAAAATATTTTAAATAATTAATAAATCTTGGCAATTTGAAGAGCATAATATAAATAAGTCATGGGAAAGGTATTCTTAGTTAATTCTATAAAAAGTGCACCCTATTCGTTGAAAAATAGCCAAATTCTGATTTTTTTTTATGAAAGTTGTTTAAATAATTAATAATTCTTCTAAATTTACGAAACAACATAGAAAAGAGCATCGGAAAGACAATCTAAGTTTACTCCGTAAACAAATTGTGTCTATTCCTTGAAAAATACCCAAACTCTGAATATGTTTATGAAAAATAGTTAAATAATGAATAATTATTGTGAATGTGCAAAGTAATGTACGAAATTCTGATTTGAAAATCATACTTTGTTGCTTCCGTAAAGAAAATTGGGCCTATTCCTTTGAAAATAGACAAACTCTGAATATGTTTAGGAAAATTATTTAAATGATTAATAATTATTATGCGAAGTATCGTAGGAAATAGTCCTCGAAAAATTAGTTGCCTCCGATTCGCTGATAAGAATTGTTTAAATAATTAATAATACTTGTGAATTTACAAAGTATCACAGAAAAAAGTTATCGGAAATATATTCTTAGTTAATTCTGTAAAAAAATGTAGCCTGTTCGTTGATAAATAACCAAACTCTGAATTTGTTTATGTGAATTGTTTAAATAATTAATAATTCTTTTAAATTGAAAAAGCAACACAGAATAGAGTCATCAGAAAGACATTGTTAGTTGACTCCGTAAACAAATTGTGTCTATTTCTTGAAAAATACCCAAACTCTGAATATGTTTATGAAAATTGTTTAAATGAATAATAATTATTGCAAATGTGCAAAGTAATTTAGGAAAGTCTTATTGGAAATACGTACTTTCTAGCTTCCGTAAACAAATTATTCTTAGTTAATTCTGTAAAAAAATTTAGCCTATTCGTTGAAAAATAGATAAACTCTGAATTTCTTTATGAATATTGTTTAAATAATTATTAATTATTGTATGTTTTCAAAGTATCCTAGAAATCTTGATTCACTAAACTAATTGATCCTATTCGTTGAAAAATGGCCAACTTCTTGATTTCTTTATGAAAATTGTTTAAATAATTAATAATTCTTGGAAATTGTCAAAGCATCATATGAAAAAAGTCATCGAAATGATATTCTTAGTTAATTCTGTAAAAAAATGTAGCCTATTTGTTAGCACATAGCTAAATTCTAAATTTTTTAATGAAAATGGTTTAAATCATTATAAATTCTTGCAAATTTACAAGGCAACATCGAAAAGAGTCATCAGAAAGACTTTTCATAGCATAATAGCATCTATTTGTTGAAAATAGCCAAAATCTGAATTTGTGAAGCAAACTAGAAAAAGAGTCTTCGGAAAGACATACTTAGTTGACTCCGTAAAAAAATTGTGCCTATTCCTTGAAAAATAGCCAAGCTCTGGATATGATAATAAACATTTTCTAAATAATTAATAATTATTGTAAATTTTCAAAGCATCATACATAGGAAAGAGTTATTTGAAAAACATTTTTTATTGATTCCGTGAACAAATTGAGCCTATTCGTCGAAAAATGGTCAAAGTCTTAATTTGTTTATCAACATTTGTTTATCAACATTTCTGTAAACAATTGAGCCTATTCGTTGCAAAATAGCCAAACTCTTAATTTTTTAATCAAAATTGTTTAAATAATTAATAATTCGTATTAATTTATAAAGCAAAATAGAAAAGAGTAAACAGAAAGATATTCTTAGGCGCCTCCGTAAACAAATTGTGCCTATTCCTTGAAAAATACCCAAACTCTGAATATGTTTATGAAAACTGTTCAAATAATTAATAATAATTATTGTAAATGTGCAAAGTATCGTAGAAAATAGTTATTGGAAATATATTCTTTGTTGATTCTAGAAAGAAATTGGGCAAATTCTTTCAGAAATAGCCAAACTCTTAATTTTTTAATAAAAATTGTTCAAATAATTAATAAATCTTGTAAATTTGCAGAACAATATAGAAAAAACTCATCGGAAATATATTCTTATTTAATTCTGTTAAAATTGAGCCTACTCCTTGAAAAATAGCCAAACTCTGAATATGTTTATGAAAATTGTTGAAATAATGATTAATTATTGTATATTTGTAAAGTATCGTAGAAAATAGTTATTCGAATTACATTCTTTCTTGATACCCTGAACTAATTTATCCTATTCGTTGAAAAAGGTCAAGCTCATAATTTGTTTATGAAAATTGTTCAAATAATTAATAATTCTTGGAAATTTTCAAAGCATCATAGAAAAAAAGTAATCGGAATGATATTCTTAGTTAATTTTGTAAAAAAATGTAGCCTATTTGTTGAAAAATAGCCAAAAAAAGGTTCTTAACTTAAAATGATTCTAGAACGCACTTCGGTACGCATGCATTGGCTTCATAATACGTTCCGCTGATCTCAATTCTAATCTCGATTCGAAAGCATAGGCGGCGAATTTAAATCCAACCAATAGGTGAAGAGAAAATGTGGCTTCAGTTTTCGAGATAGAATCGCAACCTCTTTTTTATGATAGGAATCTACAAATATACACTCAACTCCCGATATAAGACCGGTTTCGGGGATTGCCTTGACCTTGGTCCTAAATCGGAGAAATCCGAGCGTAAACAGGCAGGGTCGCATGAATCATTTCTGTTGGATTTTGTCGCATGACGCAACGTGATGCAACAAATGAGCTGAGAGTACGGCCCTCATGCTGATTGTCACGCTTGACTGAGCACCGCCAGTCTCTCGGTCCCGCGGCTCCCCTCATCACGAAACTCCCGAGGACATCAATTTTCGGAAGATCGTAAACCGGGGGTTCTTATATCGGGAGTTGAGTGTATTATCAGTCTGGAGCCGTCCATAAACTACGTTAGGGACACCGTACCTTAATTACCTCAGGGATTTAGAAAAAAAAATCTTGCAAAAGTCAGAGAATTTCTATAACTTGAAATAACTGTCAAGCAGAATAAATTTTATATATTTCAATTTTAATTTGAAATTCTTTTATTCCGTTTACAAAAGATTCTAGGTTAAAAATGTTACGAGTTTGAGATTATTAATGGTCAGGGAAAATGAAAAATTATTACTTTTTTTTGCAAATTCTTTCTCCTGAAGATTATCTTTTTAGATATAAAATTTATTATTTGTTTGAAAATTTAGCAGTTTTGTTAAAAAGTCATTCTTTTTGGTTGAAAATTCAACTATTTCATAGACAATTTACTTGTTGCTGTAAATTCATATTTTGGTGTTGAAAAGTCAACTAAAATATTTCTTGGATGAAAAATTAACTATTTATTTGACAATTGGTTTACTTTATTGAAAATTTCATCAAGTACCTTCGTAGAAAATTGTCTTCTTGTTTAAAACTCATATTTTAATGTTAAATAGTCGAACTAAAATCTTTTTTTGATAAAAATTCAATTTTTTTTTTAATTTGATTGAAAAATTCATCTGTTTTAATAGAAATTTCATCTTCCTTGGATAAAAATTCAACTATTTGGTTGAAGATTCAAAAAGTTTGTTAAAGAGTCATCATTTTTGTTTGAAAATTCAACTCTTTTGTTGAAAATTCGTCTTTTTTAAAAAAAAATCAGTATCTTCTTAGAAAATTGACTTCTTCTTTAAAACTCATATTTTAATGTTGAATAGTGAAACTAAAATCTTTTTTTGGATGAGAATTCAAATTCTTTTAATTTGATTTTTTGATATGAAAATTCATCTGTTTCAGTAGAAATTTCACTATTCTTGGATGAAAATGCAACTATTTGGTTAAAAGTCATTCTTTTTGGTTAAAAATTCAACTGTTTTTTTGAAAATTCAAATATCTTCAAAGAAAATTTACTTGATATTCAAAACTCATATTTGAATGTTGTAAAGTGAAATCAAAATCTTTTTTTGATGAAAATTCAATCATTTCCAAATTTGTCTTTTTTATTTAAAAATTCATTTGTTTCAGTAAAAATGTCATCTTTCTTTGATAAAAATGCAACTGGTTTGTTTGAAAATTAATCTTTTTTGCTTGAGGATTCAACTATTTTATTTTAAAATTTTTGTTAAACGACTTTGTTGAGAAATTACTTTTTCGTTGAAAATTCATTATTTCTAGTTAAAAATTCATCTCTTTGATTGAAATTTGAACTATTTTGTTGAAAATTGAATTTTTTTAACTGAAAATTCAACTGCGTGGGTACAAGCTGAAGTACTTTGTTGAAATTATTTGTTTGAAAGAAGGTTTATCTTTTTGGTAGAAAATTGACCTACTTTTGTTGAAAATTAATTTTTTTGTGGAAAATTCATATTCTCTGATTGAAAATTCAATTTTTACATAGAAAACTCGTCTTTTGGCTTGACGGTTCAACAGTTTAGATAAAAAAATTTTCTTCATGACACAAAAATCTTTATTTGTTAAAAATTCGTCTTTGTGATTTCAAAATTCATTTTTTAAACGAAATTTCATATTTTTTGGTTGAAATTCGAACTCTTGCACTTTTTTGTTGAAAATTCATATTTTTAGGTTGAAAATTCAATGATTTTGTGGATAACTCAATTATTTTGTTGAAAATTCCAGTATTTTGTTGAAAATTTTATTATTTTGTTGAAAATTCAAATATTTTGTAAAAAATGCAAGTGTTTTGTTAAGGAAGCTTGTTTTATGGTAGGAAAGTAATTTTTTTGTTTGAAATAAATAAATAATATTGAAAATTTTAAATTTGGTTAAAAACTGTAGTATTTGGTTAAAAATTTTATTATTCTGTTAAAAACGCAACTATTTTGTTACAAAGTTTCTTTTTCGTTAAGAAATTATTTTCTTAACTAACAACGTACCTATTCCGTTTTTGGTTCAAAATTGATTTTAAAGAATTGAAAATTGGCCTTTTCTAGCTCAAAATTCATGTATTTTGTAAAAATTCGTTCTTTTTCCCGAAATTCTTTGTTGAGAATTCATTTTTTTTGGTTACAAATTCAACTGTTGTGGTCTAAATTAATGTAATTTGGTAGAAAATTCAACTATTTCATAAAAAATTTAAGAATTTGGTAGGAAACTCAAGAATTTTGTAGAAAATTAAACTATTCGGTTGAAAATTAACTTTTTTATTCAAAATTCATATGTTTTGTTTAAATATGACTATTTGGTTCAAAATTAAACTATTTTTATTAAAATTTAATTTTCTATTTGAAAATTCAACTATTTGTTTGAAATTTCATGTATTTTGTCAAAAATTAGTTTTTATTGTTAAAAAATAAATTTTTTCTTGAGACTTTCACATTTTTTTCTAACATTCACTAATTGGATAAACTATTGTATTTTGTTACAAATACAATTTTTTTGGTTTGATTTATAATTTTACTTGAAAATTCATCTTGTTGGTTAAAAATTAATACAAAAAAAGTTTCATCAGTTTTTTTATGGTTGAAAATTATTTTTGTCAATTGAAAATTTAACTATTTCTTTTTTGGTTGAAAATTGATTTTTTTTCAGCTGTAAATTCTACCTTTTGATTGAAGATTCATTTTTTGTACGGCGAAAATTCGCCTTTTTTGGTCAATAATTTTTATTTTCCACTACAGTAGGTTGAAAGTTGTACTTCTTTGGTAAAAATTCATCATTTTGGATATTGATTCATCATTTTAGTCGGAAATTTATCGGTTGTTATATTTTTCTTAAAATTAATTTTTTTCAAAATCAACTTTCTTTATGTTAAAACCCAACTTTTTTCAGTTATAAATCAATTTTCTTGGTTGAAAATTCATATTTTTTTGTTGAAAATTCAACTACTTGGTTAAAGTTGAACCACTTTTTTAAAAATGCATTTTTTACCTGAGGATTCATGATTTGAGTTGAAGGTTCATCTCTTTTGTTGAAAATTTAACAATTTTGTTACAAATAAGTTTTTTGTCTTGAAAATTAATTTTGTTTATTGAAAACCTAATTATTTCATTTTTGGTTGAAAACTGACCTTTTAGATGAAATTTCAACAGACTAAATAATGACGAATCACTGATTTCATCAGCGAATCAAATTCTGATTTGTCAGTTTTTTTCGGCTCATTAAAGACAAGAATAACCAAATGAAGAATTTTAAAATCAAAAAGACGAATTTTCAACAAATAAAGATTTTTCAGTAATGGAAGAAAAAAAATCATCTAAATTGTTGAACCTTAAAGCCAAAAGACGAATTTTCTGTACAAAAATTGAATTCATAACCAGAAAAAAAGGATTTTCAGCAAAAAAATTAATTCTCAACGAAATAGTCAAACTTCAACCAAAGAGATGAATTTTTAACTAAAAATATGAATGCTCAACAAAAAAATGATATCTTAACAGAGTGGTGCAAACAAAATTTTCAAACAAAATAATTTAAATAAGAAGTAAATTTTCTACGAAGATACATACTTGAATTTTCAACCCAAAAAGAGGAATTTTCAATAATAACAGTTGAATTTTCATACTAAAGGGATGACTTTTTGAAAAAATTATTTAACTTTCAATCAAACAGTTACATTTTCATCTACGAAAGATTATTTTTCTACTAAAACAGATGATTTTTTAAATCAGGAAGACAAATATTGAAAAATATAGTTGAATTTTCATCCAAAAAATATTCCAATTGATTTTTTAAGGCAAAATATGAACTTTTCTGAAAAGGTGAATTTTCTACGAAATAGTTGAATTTTCAAAAAAACAGTAGATTTTTGGACCAAAAAGGATGACTTTTTAACAAATTTATTTAATTTTCTACAAAACAGTTGCATTCTTATCAAAGAAAGATGAATTTTCTACTCAGATGCATTTTTCAATAAAAAAGATAAATTTTCAAAAAAATAGTCGAATTTTCATCTAAAAAATATTTTAGTTGATTTTTCACCAAAAATATGAATTTTTCTCAAAAGGTAAATTTTCAAAAAAATAGTCGAATTTTCATCTAAAAAATATTTTAGTTGATTTTTCAACACAAAATATGAATTTTTCTCAAAAGGTAAATTTTCTACGAAATAGTTGAATTTTTAATAAAACAGTAGATTTTTGGACCAAAAAGGATGACTTTTTAACAAATGTATTGAATTTTCAACCAAACAGTTGCATTCTTATTCAAGAAATATGAATTTTTTACTCAGACCGATGAATTTTTAAATAAAAAAGATAAATTTTCAACCAAAAAATAGTCGAATTTTCATCCAAAAATTATATCAGCTGATTTTTCAACAAAACAGTTGAAATTTCGACCAAAAAGGATGAATTTTCAACAAAATTATTGAATTTTCAACCAAATAGTTGCATTCTTATCCAAGAAAGATAAAATTTCTACTAAAGAAGACGAATTTTTAAAGCAAAAAGACCAATTTTCAACAAAATAGTTGGATTTTCATCCAAAAAACGTTTCAATTGATTTTCCAACACCAGAATATGAATTTTTCTCAAAAGGTAAATTTTCTACAAAATAGTGGAATTTTCAAGCAACAAGATTGACTTTTTAAAAAAACTGTTGTATTTTCAAACAAATAATGAAATTTACAACTAAAAAGATAATTTCCAGGAGGAAGCAACTGCGAAAAAAGAAATATAAATAGAAAGCAAATAAATTACTAAGAAGAATGTTATATCAGGGTTAGCGCAAAACTTAATTTAAAAAATTCTCTCATTTTTCTCTGACCAATTTTTCATTTTTCCTGACCATTAATAGTCAAAGACCAGAATATTACATTTGTAACATTTTGAACCTAGAATCTTTTATAAGCGGAATAAAACAATTTCAAATAAAATTGAAAAATTTCAAATTTATTCTTCTTGACAGTTATTTGAAGTTATATAAATTCCCTGACTTGTTAAAAAAATTTTTTTCTAAATCCCTGACTTTTCCCTGACTTAAAAAAAAATTGTTGTTGGCTAGGTTCCTTTTTTCACTCACCAGCTTTCTTTGGAGCGTAAAGTTAAATTCATATTAAATTTCTGTACAATTACTGCGAGTTACCAGTTCTCGTCAGATCACTGAAGTTAAGCAGCGTTGGGCGCGGTTAGTACTTGGATGGGTGACCATTCAAGAATACTGCGTGCTGTCGGCACATCATGGGTGTGGTGAGCCCACACTTGTAGTAGTTATTTACTACAAGAAACTATCTACCTGGAAACACTACCCGAATCGGGTAGTGTCACGCCTACCCTGAAAGGGAAATGGCTCAATGGTATAAAAATGGTATATATACGTACATGAATCAAGGACCCCCCCCCCTTCCGTAACAAATCGTAACAAAATCTCTTGTCCCTCCCATCCCTTGAGCTGTTATGTAATTTAAGTACTGTCCCTTGTGAGTTTCAGTGTAACATCAAAATATGTTTACGCATAACATCTTGAAGTGATAGCAGATGTAACGGATTTGACCGTCTATTTTTCTCCATGGAGCCAAAATTGATTTCGAATCAGTCACTTTTGACTCATACAAATTTAGAGTGCAAAGTGACCAACTCTTGCATAGTTTCGCCTAATAATCTATTAGTAGCTTCGTTATTTGGGACGAGGAACTCCCAAACATTAAGTAGATTATTGATAGTGATTTGTGAATTCTAGCATTCATGTGCATGGTATGAGGCGCATATCAGCTATAAATGGGGCAAAGTGACGTATGGAAGGCTCTGCACCGGAATCACCAGGACAGACAGGACTTGATGGAGTACTCAAGGATTTCCCATGCTCGTATCCACCGTTCACAGCCCACTTGACCACTGGCCAGGCCTTCCACTGTTTGCTGACCCCTGAATAACGCGGCTTACCTCGGTGAGACTCCTCTTATCGAGGAAATATCATTTTATTTCATTTATGGCCATATCTTCGAAGGGCGATCCCTCCCGTCTCACTCTTCTTGGCTCTTTCTTGGCTAGCTGGCTGCTGCTAGCTGCTGTTTTATGGGGATTTCAGAAGTTATTGATACGTCCGAGCCGCACTTACTCATCCGACCCAATATTGAATCTCTACGAGCGACTTTCGATTTATGGATAAAGAAACCTCTTTTGTACGATCCGGATTTTCACGACAACGATGACATATCGTTATTTCTCATAAAGAGGTAATCCCACCTCATAAAAGTTTCCTCTCTATTCTTTTTATCGTATAGAAAAATATATTTCAGATTTACCGATTGCACGATTCGATCTGCTAATGTGGGGATAAGAAAATACGAATATATTCATACTTTGAAATAAATGGTTTGTTGGGACATCTGATGAAGTAGTAGAGCCAGCTGCTTTAGTTTGTCAGTAGTTGTTCTTACTACTTTTCTTGTTGTCGTAACAACTTTTGATGGTAGATAAACCAGTTGCTGGTAGTTGTACTCATTACTTTAAGTAGTAAGTCTAACTATTAAATTAGTAGTTCTGAGTACTTAAAGTATCTTAACTGCTAATACCATCTCTGCTAATAAAAAGCTTGTTTCAACCAACCTTTTTTTCAGTCCATCACTGTTCAGGCTTTGGTTCAGCCAATGTCCCCAATAAACAAATCTTGTAACCTTTACTACTTTTTTTTGTTGGATAATACATTGGTGGCAGATGTGACTACTTTTATTTGTTGGGTTTATGATCACTATCGTTGCTAATATGAACTACGTGTAGGAGTAGTAAAGGCTACTTTTTGCCGCACAAAAATGTTTTGTTAGATGCTAATACCATCTCTTCTAATAAAAAGCTTTTGTTGCCCCAACCAAACTTTTTTTTCAGTGTGGTTCTTCAAACATCTGTTAACTATCAGTTAAAACTGATTCTCTAAATTTCAGTTTTCATTGAGGCACTGAAAAAACTGGTTAGTTGGCCAAATATTTAGTTTTTAGGTTTATTATTTTTAAGATTAAGACTGCTATTTTGTTATGTAAGACAACCATGTTATTAGGTATTGTTACAAATTGAATAGTCACTGCAACTAATGTAATTAGTGTGCCAACTAATAATATAGCAGTATCAACTGATAAAATAGCACTAACATATCTTACAAACTAAATAGTTGGCTCAACTAAACATTTTGTGCAGTGGGGCAGTTTAAAAAACATGTCACAATGACAAGGGGGGGGGGGGTGTAAGAAGTTTTGTCACAATTTGTGACTTCGGAAAGAGGATTCAACGCAGAATGTGACACTCTTTTTTCTATTTTTCTCTTTTCACCTTTTTCAATAATTCCTCTTGTTACCCCTTTTTTTAAGAAACTTTCCATTTTCTTCGTTTTTTCGTTTTACTGCGAACCAAATTAATTGAACCCAATACAAAAAATCTAACTATTTTTCGTTGAAAGTTAATTATTTTTAATTGAAAAGTCTACTATTATTTGTGGTTGATTCTGAAACAATCTAATTAGACTATTATATTTTCCAAATATTTTTGGTTTAGAATTCATTTTTTGTTGTTGAAAGTTCTACTATTTGGTTGAAGATTGTACTGTTTTGTTGAAAATTAACTTTTTTTCTTGTTGTAGAAAATTAATTTTTTTCGCATCAAATTAACCTATTCTAGTTTTGGTTTAAATTAATCGTTTTTAGCTGGAAATTCAACCAATAAATTTGTTCTTAAGAGTTCATATATCTCTTTGACTCAAAATTGAACTATTTTGTAGAATATTTTTTTTTATTTGAAAATCAATTTTTTCAACACCAAACTTCACTATTTCGTTTTCGGTTAAAAATTGATCTTTTCAGTTTAAAATTCAACGATGTGATTAAAAATTAACTTTTTGGTAGAAAATTCATATTTTTGGCTCAAAAATGCAACTGTTTTATGAAAAATTCTTTTTTTGACCTAAAAATTCAACTGTTCCGATCAATTTTCTTTTTTTTTTAAATTGAAAATTCTACTTTTTTCATTGAAAATTCTACTTTTTCGTAGAAAACTCAACTATTTGTTTCAAAAATAACTTTTTGGTTGAAAATTAATATTTTTGAGTTTAAAATATAACTATTTTCGAGATAATACCCCTTTTTGGTTTGAAAATTCTACAGATTGGTTGAAATTGTTTTTCTCTCTTGAATGAAAAATATTTGCTGGTAGAAAATTCAACTCTTTTGTTAAACATTCGTCTTTTCGGTTTAAAAATTCATATCTTTCGGTCGAAATTTTATTTTTTTGGTTAAAAATGCAATTGTTTGATTAAAAATAAATATTTTTGGTTAAGGATTCAACTATTTCGTCAAAAATTCATCTTTTCTGGTTTAAATATCAAATATTTTATTTATCGTCGATAATTAATCTTTTTGAATTGAAAATTTAACTATTAGGTTACAAGTTAAACCTTTTTGCTAAAAATTAATTTTTTTTGTGTTGAAGATTCATAATTTTGGTTTAAAATTCAACTACTTTATTTAAAATGTATTTGATTCGTTAAAAATTCATATATTTATTTGAAAATTCAACTATATTGTTGAAAAATCAACTGTTTAATTGAAAATGTGTCCTTCTGGATTGAAAATTTGAATGTCTTCTAAAAAAATTGTCTTTTTGGCTTGAAAATTCAACTATTGGGCGAACGTTGCGACTGGTTTTGGTTAAAGTTCAATTTTTTTTTTAATTTAACCATTAATTTGATTAAAAGTCAAAATTATTCGGAAATTCAACTTTGTGGTTTCAAATTCGACGATTTTGTTGAAAATTCAACTGTTTTGATAAAAAATCATATTTTTTGTTAGGGAATTTAACTGCTTTGTTGAAAATTTTTTTTGTTCAATTTCATATTTATTGGATTGGAAATTTATCTTCATTGATAAAAAAATCTTGGATGAATGACACGAAATTCGAATCTTCATGAATGGCATGAAGATTCGAATATTTGGTTAAAAATGCAACTGTTTTTTTTTAAGTCGACCATTTGGTAAAAATTCAAGTAATTGCTTAAAAAATTCGTCTCTTTTGCTTGAAAGTTCAACTATTCAGTTGTTAATGCAACTGTTTGGTCTAAAATGAATTTTTTCGTTTGTTAAAAATTTACCTATTTTATTTAAAAATCCTCTCTCTTGATTGAAAATTTATCTTTCTTGTTAAAAAGTCAACTCTTTTCTGAAGCATTCGACATTTTAGTTTGAAAACTCAAATCTCACGTTGAAAATTCATCTCTTTTTGTAGAAAATTAATTTTTGTTGTTCAAAACTCAACTATTTTCTTAAAAATGTGAAATATTTCGACTGGAAGTCCTAAACGTTTCATTTTGAATTGGATATAGTAACTATATAATATAAATAAATGTTATTTGAAAGAATTTATTTTCCTATTATTCTCCTATATTCGTAAAAAATAACTTTTTCCCCCTATTTTGAGAGTATTCTGGTCAGTATAGTGTTTTAAAATATAATGTTTGTATATTTTGTTTTTTATTTAACGCGTTTATCCAATAAAATCGAAAAAAAATTTTTACCTTAAAGGGGCGGGGGTGTTGATATTTGTGACTTTTTAATTAAAAATTCCACTTTTTTGTTGAAAATTTAATTATTTTTTTGAAAATTCAACTGTTACGTAGAAAATTCGTCCTTTTAGATTGAAAATCAAACTGTCTTATAAAAAATTTTTTCATTTCGCTTAAAAATTCAACTATTTGGTAGAAAATGCAACGGTTTTTGGTTGACATTAAAAATTCATTTTGTTTGAAAAGTTATATTTTTGTTTTGAAAATTCAATTCTTTGTAGAAAATTCGTCATTTTGGCTTGAAAATTCCACAAGTTTGTATGAAAACCAACTGTTTTGTAAAAAATTTTCTTTTTTGAATTGAAAATGATTGTTTTCCAATGAAAATTTCTTTATTCCATTTTTGGTTGAAAAATGATCTTTTTTAGACTGATAATTCAACTATTTGGTTAAAAATTCGTGCTTTTTGGTGAAAAATTATTATTCTCGGTATAAAATTTCACTATTTGGTTAAAAATTCATGCATTTTGTTGAAAATTCGTCTTTTTGTAGCAAATCAAATTTTTTGGTTTAAAATGCAACTGTTTGGTTGAAAATTAATCTATTTTGGTTGAGGATTCAACACTTTTGCTGAAAATTCGTCTTTATTGGTTAAATTATATTGTGTTTTATTTAAAATAAAAACTTTTTATTCTTGAAATATCAACTATCATATTTTTTATTGAAAAGTCATTTATTTAATTCACAATTAAACTCCTTCATTGAAAGTTGAACTTCTTTCTTAAAAATTCATCTTTTTTTGGGTGAAGATTGATAATTTTAATAGAAAATTCATCTCTTCGGTTGTAAATTGAACTACATTTTTGAAGTTTTTCTTTGAGGGGGTAAAAATTAATTTTTTAGGCAGAAAATTGAACTATTTCCTTAAAAATGAACTTTTTTCAAGTGTAAACTTAACTTTTTTTTTTTTATTAATTTTTTTTTAGTTTAGAAATTCAACTATTTGGTTCAAAATTTCTGTAGTTTGTTAAAAATTCGTTTTTTGTTTTTGGTCGAGCAATAATTCAACTGTTTTGTGAGGAAAATTCGTCTTTTTTTCTTGAAAATTCAGTAGTTTGGTAGAAAATTGAAAAATTGTGTAGATAATGCGTTTTTTGTATTAAAAATTAATTTGTTCAATGAAAATTTAACTGTTCCATTTTTGGTTGAAATTTGGTATTTTATTTAAAAAAATCAATTATTCGGTTCAAAATTAATCTGATTTGTTGAAAATTCTTCTTTTTTGGTATAAAACTAATCTGCTTGGTTGAAAATTCGACTATTTGACCGGCAATCTGTAAGACCTGGGTTCGGATTTTTTGATTATTTATATTTTTTAGTAGAAAGTCTTTTTTTTTTTATAAAAATTAATCTTCTTGGTTGAAAATATAATTATTTTATGGAAAATTTCACTATTTTGTAGAAAACTCGTCTTTTTAGTTTTGAAATTCCACTTTATGTTCAAAATTTATGTATTTTGTTGAGAACTTGTCTTTTATAGATGAAAATTAATTTTCTTGGTTGAAAATTAATCTTCTTGGTTGAAAATTCATCTTTCCTGACTTGATGATTCTACATTTTTGATTGAATTTTTATTTATTTATTGACTGAAAATTTTTTGTTTGTATCACCACTACGTAGCGCGTCCTCAGGTTGCGGATAGAGGAAC
>CAKNYM010043506.1:0-38832 GCA_932195095.1 Andricus curvator
GGTAGGATTAGAGAAATGTTCGGGAATTTACCTAAAAGTCAGGGAATTTTTCGTATCGTCCAAAAAGGGAAATTTTACAACAGTTGGAAAATTCCTCCTAAAGTTACGAAATTTTTCCTAAAATACTGTTTGCCGGACCTCTACTTATAGGCCTGAAGACTGATTTCACTTGTTATTTACTTTTACCGTCAACCACCCAGCGTTAACTTGCCCGTATTCATTTATTTCCGAAAATTTAGAAAAAAATCCAGAAAGCTGTAAATATTTTCCAATTATTTTAAATGAAAAGTTTTCTGGGTCAACTAATTATTTGGTCACGATATAATAACCATTTCCTGTGGTTGAACAAACAGAAACTTAATTGATCCAAACAAATACTTTTCAGGGTCGGGGTATAATTGTCGAAAAATTGTATTTTCAAATAATGTCATAATAAATGAAGGGTGGCAGTACAGAAATGGATAACCAAAATTCTTCCAAAAATGGGTTTATTGCAAAAAAAATTCTTAAAAAATCAAATACACTTTGTGTTCAATGGATTTGTTGAATATAACATTTTTTAATATAGACATCAAATCAATTTAATTTCTTCTATAGTCAAAATTTTATCTTAGTATTTGAGCGTAGTAATAATTTTTTTCTTCCTTTGTCACACTAAATTTTGTTTTTTGGTATCAAACATTTATTATTCTTATTCAGCGTCCCCATATCTCAAATAATTTCTTCTGAATTGGCTAACGTTTTTAGACCAAATCTTTCTCATCCGCATTCAGAACCTTAATATTTCGGAAGTAAATTTTTAATTTCTATTGAAACTGACGATTTATATTTTTTATCGTAATCCACAGCCGAGTATGTTCCAATTTGTGGTCAGTGTCATTTTGAGATTGTCAACTGACACATACATTTCCTCGAACCTGAAAACTTTTCCTCATAACATTTTTTTAGGCTTGAATCAGCAACATGTCATCTCGGACGTGGTTTTTTTTTATCTTATCTTTAAGTGGAGATTTCGATTTCACAATATATTTGTTTGCTCTGCTGAAAAATTCCGATTTTGTTGGTTATCCAATTCTGTACTGCTACCATTTTCCGAAATTTCCGTTTGATTCGTGAAAATATTAAGAAATATTTTCTGTAAAAGCATAAGAAAATTTCCCGAAAGTATAAAAAAAGTTCTTATTATCATATGATTTTGTTAATTCCCTAACATTCCCGCATTCTTTTCGATTTTTTCGGGAAAAGTTCCAACTCATTCAAAATTTGTTCTGAAAATTGGAGAAAATGACCTCTATTTCCGGAAAAAGTAATTTCTCTAACAAATTTTGGGAATATTCCATACCGAAGGATATGGAAAATTTCCTAATTTTTTTACAGTAGAGCAATTTGAAGGATTTCAAGGGAGTTTAAAGTATTTCAAGGAGTTTCACAAGATTTAAAGGATTTTTATGAATCTTTAAAGATTTCAAGGGATTTCAAGTATTTCTAGGGATTTGAACATTTTTTAGAGAATTTTAGTGGTTATTTTGATAGATTAGGATGTATAGGTGAGCACAGGTCGTTTATCAGTTGTTTGTATGGCTTTGTGGTTCGTTTTAATCTCACAGTTTCTGAAGCATCAACATAAAATTACACTTAAACTTATTTTTTTATTCAAGGGATTTTAAATTATTTGATAGATTAGGATGTAGAGGTGAGCACAGGTCGTTTTTTGGTTGTTTGTATGGCTTTGTGGTTTGTTTTAATCTCACAGTTTCTGAAGCATCAACATAAAATCACACTTAAACTTATTTTTCTATTCAAGGGATTTTGAATTGTTTGATAGATTAGGATGTAGAGGTGAGCACAGGTCGTGTATTGCTTGTTTTCATGGCTTTGTGGTTTGTTTTAATCTCACAGTTTCTGAAGCATCAGCATAAAATCACACATAAAATTATTATTTTTTATTCAAAGGATTTTAAATTATTTGATGTATTAGGATGTAGAGGTGAGCACAGGTCGTGTATTGGTTGTTTTTATGGTTTAACGGTTTGTTTTAATCTCACAGTTTCTGAAGCATCAACATAAAGTCACACTCAAACTTATTTTTTAATAGTTTAACAATCAGCCAATCAGAATTGCGCCGCCAATTCAAAAAAGGTCCAAAATACATAATTAATCCAGATACGGATTCTTGGTAGCTTTTTTGTAGCGTAGAGCGGGGCAAGACCGACCGGCAGGGCAAGAGCGACTTTGCAAATAAAATGTTATTCCTTAATCATTTTAATTCTTCCTTCTATCAAATATGAAGAAATATGAGGTACAATAATGTGGGACTCGAAATAAAAAAATTTATGAATTCCACGTCTTATCAACTTTTTATAGAACAATGAATGTTAACCGGGTGGTCCTGTCCCATGCTACCCTACTTGGCGGCGATTCGTTACGCAAATCTTGATAAATTTTTTAGTTTACTTTAAACGTTCATGTGATTCAGGTGGTCGCGAGCTGAAGGCGATCAGTCTTCCCAGGAGAGTTGAAGCTGGTGGTAGCATGAGAAAAAGGCCGAAAGTGACTTCTCCAAAGTTTTATACCGTTCCTCACAATCGTGTAGCCGAAGAAGGTGAAACTGTGCGATTCCAATGCGCAATCACAGGTCACCCAATGCCTTGGGTCGTGTGGGATAAAGATGGAACTACTGTCACGCCTACCGCAAGAATCTCGATCAAGGAGAAAGATGATTTGCGAGTCCTGGAAATTACCGAAGTTACGTCAGAAGATGTTGGACTCTACAGAGTGACCCTTGAGAATGATGTGGGACGCACGGAAGCGACAGCCCGACTCGAAATCATTAGTATGAGACTTTGCAATCGTATTTATTTGTAAATACATAATGATTGACACTCTATCTCTATGTAAATTAGATATCGTTAATCATTAGGATTATGATTGAATTATTTATTTTTGTTGCATCAAAGAGGCATATCAAAATTGGCAGTGTAATTTATATTGTGATAGAGGAAAAGATACTTTCTTATCGTTTTTCTTTTCCATATGGGAAATTCTTTGTAACTTGTTTTCAAGAAAACATATTCAATTAGAAAAATATTTTATGATTTAACCTAATGTGTACTTGTTTTGACAGATCGGCCCAGTTTGGTTCCTCGTCCAGTTCGAATAACCAGAAGTGCATCACCTAGAACTTATCCAACTTTCACAAGAAGCGTACTTGGTTGTGCAACGAGGGTTGATGGGCGATTTCAATTGCAGTGTGATATCAAAAGTTCTCCAAGTCCAACACCATCGTGGTACAGGCAAGTTGTTTTCATGTTAATTAGAAAAGTTATTTTTAGATTCTTTATTTAATAACATTAAGAATTTAATTCTTAGAAATGGAAAGAGAATAGAGCGTTCGAACAGAATCAGAAAATGCTTTGATGGTAGGACGGCTAAAATCGAGATTTCGGAAGTAAAAGAAAGCGATGCTGGTGAATATGTTTGCGAAGCAACTAATCTTTTAGGGTCAACAAGAAGCAGTTGTCAGGTACTTTAATTTGTGTTTCGAAATACTCAAGAATTGTTAACACATAATAAAGGTGTTCCTCTCTTTTTTTATTTAAATTTTTTATTCGACCAGGTAATCGTTCTTGAAGCTGATGATCCTTCCACACTCGATGAAGAGGCTCCGATGTTTCTACAGACTCTTCCAAAAGAGTCAATTGTCATGGAAGGCCATTCATACGAATTGCAGACTAGAATTACAGGTAAGAATACCTCTGAGCTAAAAACCCTCTCGCTAATTGTACACCTATAACGACCACTCTGGCGTTAGTCGTGTAAAAGAACCACTCTTTTTTCCTAGTTGGCCCCCCAATTTTATTAAACATACGCGACAAATAGGAGACATGTCTATATTTCTCAGTATTTAATATTCTCTGGTTTAGTACATTATTTTAAAATCCCTTGAATGCGTTTGAATTTTACTGAATTCCTCGAATCATTTTGCAGTCATTTAAATACCCTAAATCATCTGAAATCCTTGAATTCTTGAAGCTCTCTGAATTATCTGCTGTCCTCAAATTCGTTGAATTCCCTGAATTCCAAAAACTTCAAAATAATGCAAAGAATTAAAACGAATTCACAGAAATTCAGAGTAATCCTAATTCGGAGAACTCAAAGAATTCATGAAATTTAGAGAATTCTGAAAATTCAGAGAATTTAGGGAATTCAGAGAATCCGAGAATTAAGAGAATTCAGGGAATTTAGAGAATCCGAGAATTAATAGAATTCCGGGAATTGAGAGAATTCAGAGAGCTCAAAGAACTCTGGGAATTTAGAGAACTTAGGGAATTCTGGAAATTTAGGGAATTCAGAGAACTCAAGGAATTAAGAGAACTCAGGAAATTCAGAAAATTCAGGGAATTCAGGTATTTTAGACAATTCAAACAATTCAGAGAATTTAGATAATTCGGGAAATTCAGGGAATTCAGAGAGTTCAGAAAATTCAGAGGATTCTGACAATTCTGACAATTCAGGAATTCAGATAATTTAGATAATTTAGAGAGAACAGAGATTTCAGAGAATTCAGAGAACTCAGGGAATTTAGAGAACTTAGGGAATTCTCGAAATTCAGAGAATTCAGAGAACCCAGGGAATTCAGAGAATTTAGGGAATTCAGGTATTTTAGACAATTTAAACAATTCAGAGAATTCAGGGCATTTAGAGAGTTCAGGAAATTCAGAGAATTCGGGCAATTAAGAGAATTCGAGGAATTCAGAGAATTCCAAAAATCTGAGAATTCAGAGAATTCAGGGATTTGAGGGAATTCTGAGAATTCAAGGTATTCAGAGCGTTCAGGGAATTCAGAGAGACCAGAGATTTCAGAGAATTCAGGAATTCAGAGAACTTAGAGAACTCAGTGAATTTAGAGAGCTTAGGGTATTCTATAAATTCAGGGAATTCAAAGAACTCAGGGAATGTAGAGAACTAAGGGAATTCTGGGAATTCAGAGAATTCAGGGAATTCAGGGATTACAGGGAATTCTGAGAATTCAGGGAATTCAGATAATTCAGAGAGTTCAGGGAATTCAGGGAGACAAGAGAATTTAGAGAATTCAGAAAATTCAGAGAATTCGGGTTATTCAGAGAACTCAGAGTTTTCAGAGATTTCAGTGAACTCAGTTCAGGAAATTAAGAGAGCTCTGAAAATTCAGAAAATTCAGGGATTTCAGGGAATTCTGAGAATTCAGGGAGTTCTGAGAATTCAGGAAATTCGCAGAATTCAGGGACCTCAGGAAACTCTGAGAATTCAGGGAATTCAGAGAGACTAGAGGATTCAGGGAAGTCAGAGAGTTCAGGGAACTAAGAGAGTTCAGGAAATTTAGAGAATTCAGGGATTTCAGGAAATTCTGAGAATTCAGGGATTTAGAGAGTTCAGGGAATTCAGAGAGTTCAGGGAATTCAGAGAATTCAGGGAATTCAGAGAATCCGAGAATTCAGAGAGTTCAGGGAATTCAGAGAATTCAGGGATTTGAGGGAATTCTGAGAATTCAAGGTATTCAGAGAGTTCAGGGAATTCAGAGAGACCAGAGAATTCAGAGGATTCAGAGAATTCAGAGAACTTAGAGAACTCAGTGAATTTAGAGAACTTGGGGTATTCTATAAATTCAGGTAATTCAAAGAACTCAGGGAATTTAGAGAACTAAGGGAATTCTGGGAATTCAGAGAATTCAGGGATAACAGGGAATTCTGAGAATTCAGGGAATTCAGATAATTCAGAGAGTTCAGGAAATTCAGGGAGATAAGAGAATTTAGAGAATTCAGAAAATTGAGAGAATTCGGGTTATTCATAGAGAACACAGGGTATTCAGATATTTCAGTGAAATCATTTCAGGGAATTAAGAGAGCTCTGAAAATTCAGAGAATTCCGGGATTTCAGGGAATTCTGAGAATTCAGGAAATTCGGAGAATTCAGGAACCTCAGGAAACTCTGAGAGTTCAGGGAACTAAGAGAGTTCAGGAAATTCCTAGAATTCAGGGATTTCAGGGAATTCTGAGAATTCAGGGATTTAGAGAGTTCAGGGAATTCAGAGAGATAAGAAAATTCAGGGAATTCAGAGAACTCATGGAATTCAGAGAAATGAGCGATTTCAGAGAATTCAGGGAATTCGGGTATTTCAGAAAATTAGGGAATTCATATCATTCAGAGAATCTGGATAATTTAAGGAATTCAGAGAATCCAGAGAATTTAGGGAATACCGAGAAATCAGAGAAACCATAGAATTCAGGGAATTTAGAGAATTCATGGATTCTGAGGAATTTAGAAAATTCAGAAAATTTTAAGGAAGTTTAAAAAATAAAAAGAATACGAACAATTCAAAGAATTTTGAGGAATTCGTTAATTCCGAATAAGTCCAAATAATATACTAAGCCAGAGAGTATTAATTACTATACGTAATTAATACAACGAAAAGGTAAAACGGTATTTATAGTTTAGGGAATCCAGAGAATTTAGGGAATCCCGAGAAATCAGAGAAACCATATAATTCAGGGAATTTAGAGAATTCATGGATTCTGAGGAATTTAGAAAATTCAGAAGATTTCAAGGGAGTTAACAAAATTAATATGAATACGAACAACTCAAAGAACTTTACAGAATTTAAAGGAATTCGCTAATTCTGAATAATTCCAAATAATATACTAAGGCAGAGAGTATTAATTACTATACGTAATTAATAAAACGAAAAGCTAAAACGGTATTTATAGTTCCTGAAAAATCTATCATGTATTTTGTGAATAGTCCCAAAGAAGTTTTCTAAACAGGGAGCTGTTGATGTGCTACTCGTTTTTGCTTCTAGACATAGGTCAACCAGAGTCAGAGTGACTAATCACAACACTTAATATTATTCCAGGCAGTCCACCATTTGAGATCAAGTGGCTAAAGGACAAAAAAGAAGTATCCGACACTGACTGCTATCGATATGTAGTATATGAAGATGGAGGTGTTGCTCTTAGATTGGCAAACGTGAATCCCTTAGATGCTGGAGAATATACTTGTCTAGTGCGAAATGCTTTTGGAGAATCATCTTGTAATGGATTGTTTTCTGTCCAAGGTAAACCATCATGAAGATTTAAAAAAATTAGTCAAATTAGGCGCCATGCCCCTACAAAAAAGGATTTCGTAACCCTATCAATCCCCTTCTCCTCTCCTTTTTTATCCTATCCTTTCCTATCCGACCCGATCCTATCCGATTCTATCTTACATCCCCTCCCATAAACTATTCCTCTACTTCCCCCCCCCCAATTTGTCACCACTCATATGTCCCTCCCCTCCCCTACTTCTCCTCCCTTTACCGAAACTATAAGGGTTTCTTCCCGGGATTACGAAACCCTAAAAATCATTTTAAATCAAAGTAAATGTATTAATTTATTAGATGATTTTGTTTAACTTCCAGATTATAAGGGAGCCTCTAAAGCTGCTTTTTGGTTTACGAAAACTCCTGTACCAGTGCTGGCTTCAAAAGGTGAAACCATATCCTTTTGTGCGAGAATTCATAGTGAAAGACCCATTGAAATCGACTGGAGTGTCAATGGAAAGAGTGCGAGAGAAAATTACAGATGCAAGGCAAATAAAAAAAAAATCTTACATATCGATCAGTGAAGTCTAGAATTCGAAATTAAATTATTCATTATCCCTTTCAGGTGGAGAAAGATGGACCCACAAGTATTTTGAGAATAAATTCCGTCACGTACCGAGACTGTGGTGAAATTAGATGCACAGCATCCGTAACTGGGGGCCGAGGCCCCTCCATAAGTTGTGCAACCGACCTGCGATTTATGAGATTTTCGGGAGTAAGAGACAGGTCTCTATCACCTACCAAGAAAATGATACTCTCTCCGGTAGTAAAACGTTCTACGCGTATATCAACAAGTCCTTATCGGCAAGAAGATAAGGAAAATGTGAATGGAATGCCTACCGTATCACAAAAAGTAGATGACATGAATTCTTTCAAAAAGTCGGAGTTTTCCCACCGTTTGTTGATTCCTCGTGCTGATATTTTCTCCTCGAAGATGTCGGCACATAAACAAAATCAGATTGAAGGAAACGCTGAAATTGAGAGAGAAAATAGAAATAAAAATGGAAGTTTGCGAATAGAAAATCAAAACCAAATAAAGACTGAGGAAAGGAATGAGCGGGATATAAAAGTGGAGAAAGATATTGATAAGAAGATTGGAAACTTAGTGGAATCGCGCATGAAAAATGGAAGTTCGATTCTTGATAATAAAGACTTGAAATCTATCGATGACAAATCTTCTCTGGAGCTAGTAAAGCCGGAAATCCCAACAGAGATTAAACCCTTTTCCCTCTCCAGTGATATCAAGGTCAAGAGGGAATTGGAATGTTTGGATGAATACGAGCAGAAAGAACCACCAGTCGTTTTACAGGCGCCAGCAGACGTATTCGCTCTGAGAGGGTCCACAGTCGTCCTCAGTGTGTCATATCGAGGTCACCCGGAACCGAGAGTCAGATGGCTTCAAGCTGTAAGTAGAAGAAACTTTTTTATTTTGGGGTAATCTATTTAAAAAAATATTATTTGGACTCAGATATCGAAAAGAAACTTAAAAATCCGTCCTGTTTTAGCAGGACTTTCTTGGGAAATAAGTACTAGAAAAAGTAATTTTAATTTATTTTCAAAATTCCTAAATGTCCAAATGCATGCCTCGAAGAAGTTCAAAAATATTCCTGTTGTGGATGAATTTTGTTCAAAATGAAGGTATAAAACAGTTCCAATTCCAATATTTTTTAAGCAGCAGGACGTATTTTAACATTTAAGGCCTATTTCAGTAGGAATCTTTTTATAACATATACCCTTTGCGCTGCTGTAAAATTAAAAAAAAAAATATTTAAAGTTTTTGGATTATTATTCCATAACGATATTTTTCCACATTATGATTGGGAGATGCATTTGGACCTGTAAAAACACTCGAAAAAACGTAAGAATTAAGGGTTGACAACCCGTGAAGTAAGGTATACTATTTTTCTGAAATATCCTGAAGTATCTCGAAGAATGTCAAATATCTTAAAGTACCTCAAAATTTCATGAAATATCCTGCATTATATATAATTTCCTAAAGTGTGTGAAGTTGTTTAAAGTTTTTGCAATATCTTGAAGTACCTTAAACTATCCTGAAGTACCTTGAAATATGTCGAAGTATATAAAATCCTGAAGTATGTGAAGTATTTCCAAGTATGTGAAACATCTTGAAGTACATTAAAGTATCTTAAAGTACCTTTTAATATCCTCAAGCATATAAAAAATCCTAAAGTATATGAAGTATCCTCAAGTATGTGAATTATTTCGAAGTGTATGTAATACCTTCAAGAAACTTGAACTATCCTGAAGTACCTTGAAATATTCTAAAGTATATGAAATTCTGAAGTATGTAAAGTACCTTAAATTACGATAAATGTATTGAAATATATCAAATGTCCTTAAGTACATTGAAATATCTTATGAAGTACCATGAACTATCACTATCATAAGGTATACCAAATATCCCGAAGTTTATGAAATATCCAGAAGTGCATCGAACTATCCTGATGTTCCTTGAAATATCTTGAAATGAGATATTCTGAAGTATGTCAAGTATTTCGAAGTTTGTGAAATATCTTGAAGTACCTTAAAGTATTCGAAAGAATGTGAATTATTTGAAAGTGTGTGTAATACCTTGAAGTATCTTGAACTATCCTGAAGTATCTTGAAATATCCCGAAGTATATGAAATATCCAGAAGTGCATTGAAATATATTGGAATGAGGTATTCTGAAGTATGTGAAGTATCTCGAAGTTTGTTAATTATCTTAAAGTACCATGCACTTTCTTGAAGTATATGAAATATCCTCAAGTATATGTAATATCTTAAAGTATATGAAATATCTTGAAGTATATGAAATATCCTAAAGTATGTGAAGTATTTGAAAGTTTGTGAATTATCTTTCGGTACCTTTAAATGTCCTAATTAATCTTTAAATATCCTGAAGTACATTGAAATATCGTAAAGTAAATTGAAATATCTCAAAGTGTAAGAAATATCCTGAAGTATATGAAATATCCTAATGTATGTGAAGTTTTTGAAATATCTTGAAGTATATTCAAGTATGTGAAATCATGAATATCTCGAAGTTTGTGAATTATTTTGCTGTACTTTGAAATATCCTAAATAACCTTTAAATATCCTGAAGTACATTGACATATCTTGAATGACCTTGAAATATCCAAGTATAGAATGTATCCTGAAGTATATGAAATATCATAAAATATGTAAAGCTTTTGTAATATCTTGATGTATCGTGAACTATTCTGTAGTAGCTTGAAAGATGTTGAAGCTTACACTGAGAAAAAAAATTTTTGGATCCAAAGAAATGCACTTCTTTGATTGTATTCATTTGAGCCAAAAAACCGTTTACTTAATTGTACTAAATATTGTTTAAAAGCAACAAACTCGTGCATTGATTCAAAGGAATCATTTCTTTGAAATAAAGAAATATTTCTTGGCCTCAGAATATGAGATAATTAACTCAAGGAATTGATATCTTTAAAACTAAGAACCTAGTTTCCTTAAATCTTGCTTTCGCATCCAAAGAAATATTTTTTTAGTTCAATAATTTTGAGCCTTTGAATTACAAAATATTTCAGTTGAAATAAGTAACTCATCGATGCGTGAAACAAATATTTTGGTTTCTTTGAATCAAAGAAATATTGACATAAATGAAAGCAATATTAATTAAGTGAAAGCGATATTTCTTTCGTTCTAATAGAACGTGTCATTAGTCGAATAAAGTAATTTGTTCACTGAAGTAATCATTTATTCACTTGGAAGATATGTTTCTTTTAATAAATAGAGTGAAGCGATTCATGTCCAATAAATATTTACTTCAAGTGAAGAAATATATTTTTGAAATAACTTCATACACCATGTGTTCGAAAAAATATTTTGGTAAAATTCCTTATTTGTACTGAGTAGTTCAGACATATACCGCCAGATTCGCAGATTTTATAGTCTCACAATAGAAATGGATTCTCCAGTCTTTAAGTTAGCCATACATTTTCACCGTAGATATAATCTGAAAATTGTGGTGATTGGTGTTTATCGGTCTTCCTAAGCATTGGTCAGTTGGTCTTGCTTGAAATTCTTTTTCCTACTCCGCGAAAATTAAAATAAATATATTAGTATACATTATAATCATTATAATTGCATTGACTATTTTTTTTCAATGAATGGCCCTGCTTCATTTTCATACTTTAACTATTCAACATTTTTAAACAATAGGAGAACTTTCTGTTTGAGTAAATTGCTCTTTGAATCAATTAATATTTTCTCAACTCTGTTACGTCTTTTTTTTAAACAATATGCCGCATCTTAGAAACAAATGAATATTTATTTCCGTTGAAAAAAATTTCTTTGTTGCAAAGAAATGTTTAGTTTACCAAAAAATACGCTTATTTGAATCATAGTATCACATATTTGGTTCAAAAGAAACTTTTGCTCAGTCCGAGTTACATTTATTTGTATGTAATAATTATCTTCTTGGACTTACACCATCCTTCTTTGCATTACGGAACTCACCTATCATATCAAATACTTATTTATTACAGTCAATAACAAATCTATTTCACTCAACGCATATTTTACAGTGTCGAGTAAGTATTTCTATGCCTTAAGCATGGCGTTCCTCAGATCCAAACAAAAGATTTCTTTAATCTGAAGAAATATTTCTTCGGCCATATTCTGCTCTACCATTTCTTTGAATCAAAGAAATTTCCTTTGATTCAAATAAGTTTTTTTTCAGTGTATGAAATCCTGAAGTATGTGAAGTATCTCAAAGTATGTGATATATCTTGAAGTACCTTGCAGTATCCTCAAGCACCTTGATATATCTTGAAGTACCTTTAACTGTCCTGAAGTACCTTGAAATATGTTGAAGTACATATGTGAAGTATCTCAAAGTATGTGAAATATCCTAAAGTATGTGAAGTTCTTAAAGAATACGGAGTAAATGGAGGGCTCCTGCAAGCAATAAAAACAATATATACAGGTAGTAAAGCGAGCGTAAGGGTAAACGGGAAACTGAGTGACTGGTTCGATATTACGCAAGGCGTGAAACAAGGATGCGTTATGTCCTCGTGGCTATTTATCATATTCATGGATAAGTGTCTAAGAACTGCACTCTTCGACGAAGAAGGTGTAGATCTCCAAACAGTTAAGGAACGTGGGTTAGCTTTCGCAGATGACAAGATTGTTATGGCAGAATCAGTCGAGGACTTGCAAAGAATGTTGAATAAACTTCATACAAGCATGAAGGACATGGGACTCAAAATTAACGTAAATAAAACAAAAATCATGGTGTTTGAGGGAAAGAATGAGAAAACAATGTGCAACATTGTCCTAAATGATGAGAGATTAGAACAAGTTGACAAGTACGTATATCTAGGTAGGCTATTCACTAGCGACGGAAAAATAGATGGGGAGTTAGATAGGCGCATAAATAAGGGTAAACAGGTTATCGGTAGAGCAGGGTCCATCCTAACAAATAAAAACATATCAAAAAAAGCTAAAATGGCCATACACAATTCTATATTCGTACCGACTGTACTATACGGTAGCGAGACATGGACCTGTCAAGAAAAGGACAGGAGTAAAATTAACGCGATCGACATGAAACCTCTGCGCATAATATGCGGGAAAACACTAATGGACAAAGTCCGAAACGAGACAATCCTCAAAGAATGTGGTGCAAAAGAGACAATAGTTGACACATGGGAAAGAAATCAGTTAAGATGGTTCGGACATCTTGAAAGAATGAAAGATGAACGACTGACCAAACAAGTGTATAAAGGTAAAGTAAATGGCAGAATGCCCAGAGGTAGACCGCCAAAAGAATGGTTAGAATCTGTAAATGAGACATTAATCCGTAGAGACATAAGAAGCCATAGGAACACAAGAGCTTGCATGAAAAAATGCATGGACGTGAAGGAAGCTAGAGTAGTATGCCAGGACAGAAAAGTGTGGCGACAAATAGTTTGTAAACAGAGTGACAGTAGAATGAATGACGCCTGAAACAAAGATCTTGGATACTAATGGGCCCAAGTGGAGAACCATACATAACAATTTTGTGAGGCTCTTCACTTGGGGTGATCGCTAGAGAGATTGATCAGCAACCTGGGTCGGAGCAGTGTTGCGGAGTAAACGTGTCATTTAAATAAATAACACGAGAATTCCAGATCAATCTAAAATATATATACCTAACACTTATATACCTATCCACCTCATACCTATATTCCTACCTACCTTATACCTATATACCCATATACACACTACTATTCTCCAACCGAGCAAGTCACGTCTACCCCGAAAGGGAAATGGCTTAATGGTATAATAATAATAATAATAATAATAATAATAATGTGAAAATTTGAAAGTTTCTGAATTATCTTGCACTACCTTGAAATATCTTGAAGTACCCTAAAGTACCTTGAAACATCCTAAAGTATTTATAAATATTATTAAATATCTTGAAGTCAGAAGAAGGTGTACCTTTTATCGGTCTTGTTGTCAACTCTTCGATTATAAGCGTCTATTCTAGTACTTTTGTCTCAGAAAAGTTCTATAAAAACAGAACGGATTTCAAAGTTTTTTGGTACTATATTCCTAGGAGCACTTGTAAAGAAGAGTTGGTAAAACTAATTTGTCTCATACCTGTTACTTTAGTCGAAATTTTTTTGTTAATTGGTAAAGAATCCGGTTAAAAATGATTAATTGCGTTCGTAATTATGAAATTAAATTAATTTTTTAAATTGAGCAATTCCATGTCAAATCATCTGAAGAAATTTAGCTATTGTTAGTCATTTTGATGAAAATTGTAGTATTTGTTCTCTTAGGTGTTGAAAGAAAAACCCTATAATGATTTTCGATAATTCAAAAATCTTAGGAGATATTCAAATTTGAAAATTTATGTCTTTTTCTTTGAACTCTCATAACTTTGGCGATTTTAATTCTATCAAGGTATATATTTTTTAAATTATTCGTAATCAGATGCAGTTTTGAAGAAATATATTTTGAAACAAAAAATTTCAAAAATTTCTTCGATTTTCCACAAATGAATTTTTAAACTGAATTTCTGAAAAAACCCACTTTTTTCCTGAATTTTTTTTTATAGATAGCACTGGGCTCGTTATGCCACGGCATACGTTCTGAATTATTTCTCGAAAACTAACAGAGATCCCATTCGAAAATTTACAGGGCTTTTAGCAAACATTGTAAACTATCTATAAAAAAATGAAGAAAAAGAAAAGTGAGTTTTTTCAAAAATTCAGTTTGAAAACTCATTTTTGAAAAATCCAAGAAGTTTTTGAAAATTTTTGTTTAAAAAAATATTTCTTCAAAACTGCATCTTATTACGAATGATTTAAAAAAAATACACCTTCATGGCATTAAAATCACCAAGTTATGAGAGTAAAAAAAATATAAAAATGTTTTATTTTGAATATCTCCTAAGTTTTTCGAATATTTCGGAAAGCATTTCAAGGGTTTTTCTTTCATCACCTAAGAGAACAAATACAACAATTTTCATCAAAATTACTAACAATAGCTTAAATTCTTCAGATGATTTGACATGGAATTGTTCAATTCTACATTTCTTCTGTGGTCGTAATCCACATTATTCGTTAGGGATGTATCTCTTGTGATTGCAGAGTTAGGAAATACCAGATTTTGGTAATTTTTTGCACTTTTTGTGGTCCAGCATGGTCCAGCATTATCTATATTCCAGGAGATATTTTTTATCTGAAGTTGGATAAAGACGTTGCAAGCAATTGAAAACTACAATTATGCGACATTGCATAATGTTATTTGTCAATTGTTTGCAAACGTTTTTAACCAACTTTAAATTTAAAAATCTCTGGGAGTTCATGTCGACTTATTTATAAGCTTGAGTCAATATTTGATAGCGTAAGGTCGACGTATCAAAGTGTCTCAAGCCAGTAATAAAAGCGACATCTGTTCAAGATAGGTCTCTTCTGTTTGACTCCTCCTATATTAGTCGATCGAGTTTATAAGAGCCAGTCTACTTGATGATATTGTACGAGAAAGAGGTGCCTCAAATTAAATAATCCCAGTAAGACATGAATATGTTTATCAGTGATGAAGCAACAGTTATCTCAAGTTATCTTCAGAAGGTCTTGCATTGAAGAAAAAGATCGAAAGCATTCAGTATATCATAATGAAATTGTTATCATATGAATAGTTGGACATGTCATCATCACGTGGCAGGAAAAAGTCGTTTTGCTTTCTCGAAAGTTGTGGTTTCCAGCGTGTGCGTTATCGCTGAGGAATTTTTGAGTCGTCAGCATTTATACATGCCTGTTTTCATAATATAGATTTCCGATTTGCCTCGGGAGGCAGAGTTGTGCCGGTTTGGTGATTACAATAGTAATAGGTAAGAAGGAAATTAGCCGGGCTTTTAGAACGACCTTGCTGAGAGCACGTGGGTCCGACTCTTGCTTTTGTTCACTTTTGTTCGGCTTATGTACGCGACACTCGATCTGGCTTACTCGTATTGCTGCTACGAGCGAGGAAAGTGTTCAGTTACTAAGAACTTTTATGTATTATTGCGAACTTGTCTGAAAAGTCGTAAATGGGGATATTAGGCTGAATAGTTCTTTAATTCGATAATAAGAGAGTGAGGTAACTAGTCTAATTAAATAATGCCTAAAGGAATCAGACCATCGGTAATTGATGATTTCAGTAGCATGATACAAAAATACATACATGGTTCTAATCTGAAAGACATTTTATTCTATATTGTAACATTGTTAAATATTTAATAATATTCTTATTTCAGGGTCGAGCACTGATTCCGGGAGAGAAAATTCGAATAAAAATAGAAAAGGGAGCCTCCAGTCTCACTTTGGAAAACATAACGGCCGATCAAGCTGGAAAGTACGCGGTATTCGTTGAAAATGTTGTAGGTCAGGATTGCAGATATTCGAGTGTAGCTGTAGAAGGTAAGCAAAATAATCGTAAGAAAAATTCGTTTAGGTTGCAAGTTTAAAGAATGAGTACACGTACGAAAAAATATTATAGCCAAATCAGTATAGGCTTATAATGATTTTCCTATAATAAGTATCCTATAATTTTTTGGCAATTGCAGGAATTTATCATAGAAAATGATTATATAGAAAACGATTATAAGATTATAAGCATTGAAATAAATAAGGCAAAAATATTGAAGAAATTAATGTAATAAGGAGAGAAACTATAAAGGAAAGATTCATGTTGGACCATTCATAATCTCATATGAAAGTACAGAAAAATAGCGATGCTACACAAATAAACTTTACATAGGCAAAATCTGTGGATTCCCTTGATACCTTTCAAATTGCTTGAAATTTCATTGAGATCCACGAAAATCCTGTGGAATCTCTTGAAATCCCTCAATACATTTCGAAATTGTTGATTTGAAATTGATTTGATTTATTTTGACCACATTTGAGTTCCTTTGAAATCGTTGAAATAATTAGAAATCTGTAGAAATAATTTAAAATCCCTTGATAATGACACCAAATAAATGTATTCCCTGAAATTGTCTAGAAATCCATTGGGTTCCCTTGAAATTTGTAAAATCCTCTAAAATCTTTGAAATACTTGGAGGTCTTATGAAATCTGTTTAACCTTATAAAATTCTTTGGAATCATTTAAATAACTTAAAATCTTTAAAATTCTTTACATTTTGAAAATTCCTTCATATCTGTTGAAAATTTTGAAATCCGTAAACATACTTTGAAATAAAATTTAATTAATTCCTTACAATTTCTCTAAAATGTCGTTGAAATCTCTTAAAATATTTTTAAATATTTTGAAATCATAAAAATTTCTTGAGCACCAGAATACCTTAAAATCCCTTGGAATGTCATTTAATTTAATTTACTATTTTCCAAAGTTCTCTAGAAACTCCTTTAGAAATCCTACAAAATTCTTAAACATCTCTTGAAACTTTGAAAATGTTTTAAAATTTGTTGGAGTCTTTTAAAATAACTTTAAATCTTTTGAATCCTCTGACATTTCCAAAATTCTTTCATATCCCTTGAAGTTTTTGAAATCCGCTGAAAATTAGTGAAATTAAATTTAAGTAATTCAGCAAAGTTTTCTCTAGAAAGCCGTTCAACCGAAATGTTCTGAAATCGTAAAAATCCATTAAAATAAGTAGTAGACATCATTTTCATTCCCTTGAATATTAATTAAATTAAACTTATTTTATGAAGGTCTCTAAAAAAAACTTCAAATCCGTAGATATCTTTGAAATCTGTTGAAATCCTTGGAGATTCAATAAAATCCTTTAACTCTCGTGAAATTTCCTGAAATATCAGAATACCTTAAAATCCATGGAAATCTTTGACATCACTAAGAATCGCTTGAAATGTAATTTCATTTATTTTCCAAAGTTCTCTAGAAATCCGTTGAAATTTTTTGAAATCCTATAAAATTCTTTAAAATTCTTTGAAATTGTTAAAATCTTCGAAATCTTCGGAAATCATTAAAATCTATTGAAATAAGTCGAAAACATCTGCATACCCTTGAATATGAATTAAATACAACTTATCCATTGAAATTCTGCAAAAAATCGTTCCACTCCCTAGAAATATTTTTAATCCTTGCTAATTCAATAAAATACTTTAAATCCTATGAAATTCCCTGAAATACTTCAAGATCGCTGGAAATCTTTGAAATCATTGGGAATCCCTTGAAATTTTATTTCATCTCATTTATTTTCCAAGGTTCTCTAGAAATCCCTTGTAATCTTTGGATATTCTACAAAATTCTTTGACATCCTTTGAAATTTTGGAAATGTCTTGAAATTTCTAAAAATCTTTTAAAGAACTTAAAATCATTCAAATCCTTCAAAATTTTAGAAATTCTTTTATATCCCTAGAAATTTTTGAAATCTGCAGAAATCCTTTGAAATCAAATTTAATTAATTTCCTAAAGTTCTCTATAATTTCAATAAAATCCCTTAAAATATTGTTCAATCTTTGGAAATCGTGAAAATTCTACACAATAAATAGAAATCATTTGAAATTCCTTGATTATGAATCAAATTAAACTTAACCATTAAAGTTCTTTACAAAAATCTTTTCAATCCCTAAAAATCTTCACAATCCCTTAAAATCCTTGGAAATTCTATAAAATCATTTAAATCTCATGAAATTCCCTGAAATACCAAATACATTAAAATCCCTTGAAATCTTATTTCATTTTATTTATTTTCTAAAATTCTTTATAAATTGCTTGAAATTTGTTTGAATCCTCTCAAATTCTTTAAAATCCCTTAAAATTTGTTAAACCTCTAGAAATCTTCGGAAGTCGTGAAAATCTGTTGAAATAAGTAGAAATCATCAAAAATCCCTTGAATATTAATTCAGAAAAACGTATTCATTGCAGTTCTATAAGAAAACAGTTCAAATTCTTAGACGTTTTTGAAATCCCTTGAAATACTTGACGATTCAATAAAATACTTTAAATCTTGTGAAATTCCCTGAAATACTCTTAAATTCCTTGAAATCGTTAAAATTCGCTAGGAATCCCTTGAAATTTTATTTCATTTATTTTTCAAAGTTCTCTAGAAATCCCTTATAATCTTTGGAAATCCTACAAAATTCTTTTAAATCCCTTGATGTTTTTTTAAACTCTTAAAATGCTTTGGAATCCCTAAAAATCCTCAGAAATGTTTGAAAATCTTTAAAATCCCTTGAAATGTTTGGAAATCTTACCTATCTTGAAATCCGTGGAAATATTTTAAAATCTCTTGAAAACTTATAGTATCCTTTACAATTACTTCGAATTTTGGGAAATCCCATTAAATCCTTCAAAAAACTTTACAATCCGTGGAATTCACTCGAAATCAGTTGAAGTTCCATCAAATCACCTGATATGTTTGGAAATCTTTGAAATCATTTTCAATCACGTGAAATTTTTATGAAATCTGCCGAAATAGCTTAAAATCCGTAGATATTCTCTAGAATCCCTTTCAATTCCTTCAACGTCGTTAAAATATATATTGATGTATTTGAAATCTGTTAACTCTTTTGGAATTTTGTGAAATTCCTTGAAATCTCCGGAATCCTGTGAAATTCCTTGAAATTATTTGAAATCCTACGTGAAATAAATTAATTATTCGTTTCTGGTTTCTCTATTTTCTGCATCAATTCTTTCAATATTTTAACACTATTTATTTCTATCCTGATTTTCTTATAATGATTTCCTATGATGAATTTTCGAGAATCACGAAATAATTATAAGAAATTCATTATAGGAAAATCATTATAGACCTACACTGAATTTCATATAATATTTTTCCGTATGGGAAGATTACAAGTGATTGTAAAGGATTGCATGGGATTGCACGGGATTACACGATATTGCATGATATTTCAGAGCGCACCCAGGCGGAAAAATTATACATAGTCGGAAAGTTGATATATTATTTTCATTTTTATAATATTCATCTTTATAAATAAATAAATATATATATATATATATATATATATATATTTTGTATATAGGGTGACCAGACGTCCGTTATTTGACGGATATGTCTGTCATTTCGGCTTGGTTCACCCTATTTGTACAAAACAATCGAAAATTATACATAATTTTTTCCACTATGTATAAACTGAAAGTTGGCAAAAAAAATTTTTTGGTATTAAACATTTGGTATTCTTGTTTAACTTTCACATATCTCGAGAGCGGGTTTTTATTTTTGTGAAAAATTGTAACATTCGATTTCCAGTCGCTACTGAAAACCGATTTTCAAAACCTGTGAAATTGTAACCTCAAAATTCTTGAACGATTTACTCGGAATTGGTTCAATTTTGTAGATCACAACTTTTTTATCCTCATTCAGAAACTCATTATCTAGGGAGCAGGTTTTAATTTTTCATTTAAACTGAAGATTACATTTTTATCGCAATCCGCAACCGTTCCTGTTCCAATTTGTGGTCAGGGTCACTTTTAGATTGTCAACTGACACATATATTTCCTCGAAACTGGATAACTTTTTCTAATCCAATTTTTTTGGGCTTGAATCAGCAGCACGTCATCTCAGATGAGTGGGCTTCTGCCTTATCTTTAATTGGTGACTTTTATTTTACAGAATATTTTTTCGCTTTCGAGAAATTTTTTTTATTTTGTTGGTCATATTGTTCTGTACTGCCACCCTTCAACTATATCCTACACTGGAAATCCTATTTAAGTAACGTTTCGCTTCTGGTCCTAAGTGGCCTTCACTTAAATCGAACCCAACATTCGCTCGCTCCGGACGTAAACAGGGAGGGTCGCATGAATAATTTCTGTTGTATTCGGACGCATGACGCAACCTGATGCAACTAACGCGCTGAGAGTGCAGCCCTCGTGCTGTTTGTCACGCTTGACTGAGCACCGCCTCTCTTTTGGTTCCGCGGTCCCCGCAGATTGCCGGAGTAATAAGCGCTCGAAAAATGTTAAATAAAAACTTTCATTTCCGCGATTATGGGAAAAAAAAAAAAAAAATAAGGATTTGGGATAAAAATGATATCTTTTCTGGACTTAAGCTCAATCTAATGAGCTTAAGTAGTAGGTGCGTTCCAGTGTGTACGGTCCAGTTCTTTGCAAGTGAGACAGAAGACAAACAGGGTCTGTGCTGGATCCAATGACATCGCAGAATAGAGTACAGTAAGACTTATAAAGACTTCTGCGTTAGACGAGCTCTAGTGCAGAAGCTCACTCTAAACTCTTCTTATACTCTTCTAAGTTTCCCAAGTGCAGTTGCATACCAGACGTCTTCGGACGCTCTTCAAGAACAGCTTTTCTGAAACAGTGCCAGTGTATAACTTTCGGGTTTTCATTTAATTTCCACTCTCACGGTTTTTTTTTATTCTGTGTTAATACGAGAAATGAATTTTAATTAATGGTTAAATGATAAGTGCGCCAAAACTCAACAAAATACTATCAGGTAGTAGAATATAAGAATAAAATAACTTATGACAGAATCCATTGAAAATCAGGCAGGTTCAACACAGGAAGTTGCAGAATCTATCAGAGATAAAGTGTGTTGCTTCTTCCCGGTGTCTACTAACCTGGAAAACCTATAAATCAATTTTTTAAACTGAAAATGTAATTATTCTATTTTTGGTTTAAAATTGACCCTTTTTATTTGAAAATTGAAGTATTTGGTTGAAAATTCGTGTGTTTTATGCAAATTGGTCCTTTTTGGTTCAAAATTAATTTTCTCGGTTAGAAATTGATCCATTTGCTTGAAAATTCATCAGTTTGTTTGAAATTTTTTTTATCTTTTGACTGAAGACTCTTTCTTAGTTGAAAATTCAACTCTTGTTGAAAATTCGTCTTTTTTGGACGAACTCTAATGTTTTTGGTTTAAAATAAAACCTCTTTTGGTTTAAATACCAACTGGTACATTCTTCGTTGAGAATTTATCTTTCTTAAAATGAAATTTCAAGTACTTCCTTGAAAGTTAAACTCTTTTGTTAAAAATTAATTTATTTGTTGAATGTTCGTGATTTTGATAGAAAATTTACCTCCTTTATTGAAATTTGAACTATTTTGTTGAAAGTTCCTTTTTTTTTGGATAAAAATTAATTTTTTTACTGCCGATTTAACTATACCAGTAATGAAACTTAAATTATTTGGTTGAAAATTCGTTTATGTTTTGGTTGAAAAATAATTATCTTAACAGCAAATTCAAATATTCCAGATGAATATTTCATTATTTTCGTTTGAAATGCATCTTTTTGGATAAACATTAATATTTTTAACTGAAAATTCAACTATTTCATTTTTGGCTGCAAATTTATATTTGTTTAGTTGAAAATTCGTCTTTTTTGTAAAAAAATTAATCTTTCTGGTTAAAAATTCGTCTTTTTGCTTGAAAATTCACCTGTTCCAGTTACAGATTTATCATTTTAGTTGAAAATTCATCTTTTTTGTTAAAAATTCCACTATTCCTGTTGAAGATTGGTCATTTTAATTGAAAATTCATCACTTTGGTTGAAAATTGACCTATTTTGTGAAAAATTTGTTATTTTTGTTGTTTGAAAATTTCATAATTGCATTTCTGGTTGAAAGTTTATCTTTTTTGGTGGAAAATTAAGTTATTTGGATGAAAAATAGTCTTTTTGGGAGAAAAGTAATCTCCTTGGTTAAAAATTTATTTTAATTAATTAATTTCTTTAAAAATTAATTACAGTAATTCAATTACTATAGTTCATCGTTATAGTTGAATAAAAAAGTGTATTTTCCAGAAAATATTTTTTCATGTTTATAAATTTGAAGAAAAAAATAAAAAAGATTTTCTGGAAAACCACACCTTTTTTATTTTTTCGCAAATTTTTTTTTTTACAGTTTCTGCTTATATAAGAAAGATATCCTATCAGCTGCGATCTGAGCCATTTTTGAGGCAAAAATAATTTTTTTTTCCTTCAAATATAATTTTGTAATTTTTTTCGTAAACGATGCAAGATATTGCAAAAACGTCAAAAGGTATTTTCCTTGGAATTTTTTTAGATGTTCAAACGAGTTTACGAGAAAAAGGTGAAAATTCAATTTTATGAAAAAACAAATTTTCCGGGCCAGAAAAGTTGTTTATCCCACATAAAACTCACAACATGTCTTCCTCATGAAAGAAAAAATTAAACAAAAAAATTCGCAGAACATATAAGTGTGTGTTTTTGATCGAATCAATTTTTAATATTTTGAGTGAAACCGCCGCCATTTTGTTAATTTTTGACCATTACAAATTTTCCGGACGATTTCAAAATAAGACGATAAACTCTATCTGAATCAGAGATAAAAGGATAAATATCTGAATTTAATCAATAGTTAAAAATTGCTTTAAAAAATTAGGTTTGTTTTGAAAATCAATGCACAATATTCAAATATGCATAACTTCGTAGAAAATTTTTTAACAAATCAGAAAAATAAATAGCGCCTAATTTTCTTTCAAAAACAACATATTTCGTCCCCAAGAGATTCTGCGACTTAAGTGTAGAACCTGCCTGATTGAAATGGATTCGGTCTAATCAAAAATTCCAAAACGTGCCGAGGAATTTCAACTTATTGGGATAAATGTTATAAACGGTTTATATATAGAAAACCAAGAATTAAAATATCATATTTTTGGACATAAACTGTAATTTTTGTACATTTTTTTAGAAGAAGTAAAAAAATTGCATTTAGAAGTCAAGGTATAACAAGTTTTTGTATCAAAGATATTCTCTAATATATTTAACGTGTCTAAAAATTCAAGCAAATAAAAAGCTATTTGAAAATTCAAAACGAAACCGTGCCAACTGCAACTAATTATTTATTGCAAGCAGGTGAGTTTCAAGGCTTCGGGCTCATACACCTGAAAAAATATTGTTCTGTTGGGTGAAATTTATTCAAATTCTTCCATATTCAGTTTTGCCTTTTTTTAATACGTTCCGAATTGAATTCGATCCTTTTACTGTAAATTTGCAAAAACTAAATTGATCAGGAAATGAATAAATCCATAAATTTTAAGAGATAGGATATTGCCCTGATGAGAAAAAAAGTTCGAAAGTCCCATTTTGCTTCCTCTTAGAGGAAGCTTTGTAATAGTAACAATTTCAAAACTGCTTCAATTCGTTTAATTAAACGTTCATCAATCAAAAAATGTCTAATACAATGTTCTAAGTTCGGATGTGTGACTAAAGGATTTCTAGAAATATTCATTATACATATGATTTTGAGCACTTTATAATATTTAAAAAAATGAGTTTTTTAGATTGAAATTTTTTTCATTCACTCAATTCAAAATTGATACAAGAATAGAACAAATTCTTTGATTCGAGACGAAAAGAATGACCTATAATATTAATGCATTTTATTGAAGAATAAGGAAGGTATGGTCATTTATAATAGTTTAGAAATCGGTTTATTATATTAAAAAAATTTTATTAACATATAATTTAAAGTTAATACAAAAACATAAAAGATTCATTGATTCAAGTAGAATCAGTCGATCTATAATATTAATACTTTTCACTGAAAATTAAAGAATTTTTGGACAGTTGAAAAATTTAATTTTTTACATAAAAACTTTGTTGATTAACATAATTCAAAGTTGATGTAAGAATCAAAAAGAACCCCTTCCATGTTATTTTTAAATATTTTTAATATTAGTTTCAAGTGATATTCATAAATAATCAGTTAAATATGTTTTTACTAAATAAAAAGTGAATTAATCCATTTTCATTTAGTTAATAGTTTCAAGACTGCATTAAATTAAAAAGTTTTTTTTTGACAGCCGGACTGATTATAATAGCCAATTTTGAATTTAATTTTAATCAATAATTTCAAATTTTGATCACGTCTTGTTCGCTTACTCCTCATATTGCAATTCATGCCGTCATTTATCTTATTCTATTTCTCCTAAGTATTGTAGAAATAATGTAAATAATTTTGATAAAATTGTTAATTTCCAGACGAGAAATTTTATTTAGCATACATTAGTTTCTTTTGGGACACATGATTTAAAAACCTTATGTTAGACATAGTTTATGGTCATTAGTTTCTAAAATAAAATTGTATGGCTACATACCTTATAATAATTAATGCTAATTTATGTATCACTTTTTAAAATAAAACCTAACTAAATTTTAAAGAGTTTTGTGAGCGCCGATTTTTTAAATATATTTTTTATTTAACAAGAAAGTTGACACATTTTAAATACTAAATTATTTCATTTCCACACTCCTTAAAAATAATTAGTAGATGACAATATTTATAAACATTTATTTATTGTTATAATAATAAATTAATGAGTGGAAGTACTATTTCAAGATTTAATATAATTGGGGACATTATTTTGAAATTTTTTGTTCGGTATATGCGTGAAAGCAAGGCTTTCTTATCATTGTTTAAAAATGCAAAGCAATTGTTAATGTTATAAAGAAATTAAATAAACAAATGCATATCTTAGCCATTTCAAATTCTAAACACTTCGTTTCTTTGACAAAATTGATCAAAAATTTGTCTGCAATGAATAATAAATACAATTTATTTTAACTTGATAATAATTGTTAAAATAAATTTGAATCAATAATACAGATTTTCGTCAATTTTCAAATTTCAACTTGCAGATTTCTTTTCTTGCAACGGATTTACTTTTAAATTACTTGGAAAAATCCTTTGCTCATGATACTTTATTAACCAACAATAATTACTAATTTTATAAACAGTTTTATAAACAAATTCGTAACTTGACTACTTGTCAAAACATTGATGTTGTTTTTGTTACGAAATCGACTTCTAGTTACTCAGAAAGAACCTTATTTGTTATGAGACATTGTCAGGTGACATAATATGTTATTTACTCAAATAAAGGTAAAAAATACAGATTTTAGTCAATTTTGAACCAGCAAATTTCGTTTTTTGAACGAAATTAACTCTAAATAACTTGGCCGTATATCTTTTTTATGTTATTTTATCAGTAAAACACAATTTTTTTTATAATCAATTTTACTAAAAAATCCGCTATTCGACATTTTTAGAAAGTGAACAACCGTTCCTTTAAACAATGTAAATTTTACTGTCTATGGTGATTTAGATGAAGTGCTTGTTCAAAAAACGCAATCTGCTGGTTGAAAATTGACAAAAATCTGTATTTGCTCTTAAAATTTATTTAAATGAAGAACAAATATTTGAAATCTCACAAAATCCTCTAGAATCCGTGTATATAGTTTGAAATCTTTTGAAATCTCTTAAGGTCCTTTGAAATCCCGTGAAATAATCACAACCGCCTAGATCTCTCAAAATCCGTTAAAATCCTTTCAAATATTTGTGAATCTTATGAAATCTGATGAAATTCCTTCATATCCCTTCAAATCTTCGAAATTCAATTAAAATCCACTAACATCATTTAAAATTCATGACAATAATTTGGTATCTCTTAAAATCCCTTGAAATCTCATCAATTCCCTGTAAATTTCTTCTGAAAATCCCTTAAAATTCTTTGAGACTCCGTGAAATCTTTTGAAATTGCTTTAAAATCTTTAAAATCCCTTAAAAATCATTTAAAATTCGTAGAAATCCCTTGAAATCTCCAAAAATTGGTTAAAATCCAAGAAATTTCGTGAAATATTTTAAAATATCACGACATCCCTTCAAGTCTTTGAAATCCCTTTGAAATTCATTACAATTTTTCAAATTCGAGGGTATCTTTCCGAATCTTTTCAAATCCCTTAAAATATTTTGAAATCCATTAACATCTTTTAAAAGCCATAACAATTTCTCGAAGTCCCTTAAAATCCTTTATAATTTTCGGAAATCCTTTGAAATTCCATTTAATCTTTTGAAAACTGTTGAAATACCTTAAAATCCTTTGAAGTCCCGTGAAATTATTGTAAACAGTTTAAATATCTTAAAATTCGTTAAAATCCGTTTAAAATCCTAGAAATTCTTTGACATCTTTGCAAATCTGTAAAAATATGATAAAATTCGTGAAAATACATTGGTATTTCTCGAAATCCTTTGAAATCCTTTAAAATCCCGCGACTTTTTTCTATATTTTGAAATCTCTTAAAATTCTTTACAATACCCTAATACCCTAGAAATTTTACGAATCCTTACAGTAGGGGGAGGGGGCCTATAATGTCAAAAGCCATCGTTACGTAATTAATGGACGTTCCCTAAATAAAGTACCTCATATTTTTCATTGAATGCATAAAAATGCGAATCTATTTTTAGGTCCACCAGAGCGACCAGCTGGTACGCCGATCGTGAGTTCCTGCAATGTTGGTAGTGTCAGTCCAAGTGTAAATGTAGCCTGGTGTTCACCACCCTACGACGGAGGCTGCGCTCTCACAGGATACTCAATCGAAATGCGACAAGTTGATGAGGAAAGTTGGACCCTTGTTGCAGAGACTTACCATTCCCTCAGTCATACAGTTACCGGGCTGGTACCGGAACAAAAGTACCTATTTCGAGTTAGAGCAATAAACATTCATGGAGCAAGTGAACCTAGTATAGAATCAGATCCGTTCACAGTTGGTCGCAAAATGGAGAAGTTTAACGAAGAAAGAAAGTACCAAATCTCTAATAAAGAGGAGGAAGAAAGTGAGTATACAAAATTAATTACATTGGCACTCCAGCAGGACATATAATAAATTAGTCACAGGGTTTTGTAGCCTATTAAGACGTTACTCAAGTCGTTCAAGTCTCGCGTTCCCATATTTTTCTTCCCTCACTCCCCTACCTTCTCATACTACCTCCCCTTATTTCCCCCTTCACTGTTCCCCTCCCCCTGTACTCCCTCCTCTACTTCCCCTCTCTTCTCTTCTCTTCACTTTCCTTCCCCTACCACAACTTTCCCACTTCCTACTGACCCACCCATCACTTTCCCTACCTTACCCGCTCAGTCCATCCCCTCACTTCCACTATTTCACATCACCTCACATCCCCTAAATTCCCCTAAATCCCCTGCCGGGAAAAATCGATGGACGGACGAACATCCGACTGAAACTATAAGGGTTTCTTTCCGGGCGTATGAAACCCTAAAAAAGATTTTATAGCCTATTAAGACGTTAATTAGGTCGCTGAAATTTCACTCTCCCATACTTTTCCTCCCATACTTTTCCTCCCATACTTTTCCTCCCCTACTCCTTCTCCTTTTGCCTACTATCCATCCTCTCCCATAATTCCTCACAACTAACTTCCCCTAACTCCTACTATCCATCCCCTTACTTACCCCTTCACTTCCCATACTTCCTGTCTCCTCAATTCCCGTACTTCCCCTCCCTTCACTTCCCCTACTTTCCCTCCCAACACTTCCCCTACTTTCTATCCCCTCACTTCCCCTTATGTTCCCTCACCTTACTCTTTTTACTCCCTTTACTCTCACTCACCTCACTTCCACTAATTACTATCCCCTCACTTACCCAACATCACCCACTCAATTCCGTTACTTCCCCTTACTACCCCTACCCTCATTTCTCTTCACTTCCCCTACATGCCCTCCCCTCACTTCCCTCTACTACCCCTGCCTTCACTTCCCTCTACTACCTCTGCCATCACTTTCCCTACTTCCCATGCATACCTTTCCCTCACTTCCCTCTACTACCCCTTACATCACTTACCCTACTTCCCTTGCGTACCCTTCCCCTACTTCTCCCTACTTCCCCTACCTTCTCTCTCCTCACTTCCTCTTCATATCCTCCCCTCACTTCTCGTCACTTCCCCTACATAGCCTCTTCTCAGTTCCCCTTACCAACCACCCCTGCCATCATTTTCCCTACTTCCCCGATATACCCTACCCTCACTTCCTTTTACTACTCCTTGGATCACTTGCCCTACTTTTCTCACATGCCTTCCCCTCACTTCTCCTTGCTACCCCTGCCATTACTTCTACTTCCCCTAGATTCTCTGCCCTAATTTCGCCTGCATACCCCTTCCTCACTTTCTCCTACTACCCCTGCCCTCACTTCCCTTCAGTTCCATTCACTTCTCGCCTGGGAAAAATAAAAGATGGACAGAAAAAAGGAAATCCAACGGAAACTATAAGGGTTTCTGTCAGGGGCTACGAAACCTTAAAAAAATGAACTGAATAGTAAAATAATGGAATAAAGTATGGAATCTAAGTCTGAATTTGAGAGATGGTAAACTAATAATATAAAATTTTTCTAAACTCCGTCGATTCTTCTTGACTTTATTACATTAACAAAAAACTAGGCGACGTTTCGATAGCGGAGCGCTACCCTCATCTGGGAAAAGTTCTAGAACCTACATTTCTTTGCCGATTCTATTATCTTTTTTTTTAAATAAAGCTAATTAAATTTTGAAGAAATTTGTCAGGTTGATTTTTGAAAATAAAATGTTTTTAAAAATAATTGTTATTTAAGTTTCAAAATGCCAAAAAACATAATCTTTTATATTTTTGGTACTTGCTTTGCCTGGTTAATTGATATTTTTTCAAAAAGATATAGAATTAGTGAATCTACATTCACTAAACATATTTCAATACATAAAAAATTGATTTTTTCAGCGCAATTGTTTATTTTACCCTAAAAAATAATACTTCAACTAGATGTAGTGACACTCAATAACATTTTTGATTCTGACAAACAATTCTGATAAAAAAATTCGTGAAATAGGCTCTTTTAGATACAGAAAAGGCGTTTTTTTAGCAAAATCGTTTATTTTACCCTCAAGAATAATATTTCAATGACATATATTAACAGTTAACAACATTTTTATTCGTTATAAACAATTATTAGAAACATATTCATGAAATGGACACTTCAAAATATATGGCCCTAACAGCAAGCGAGCATTTGGTCCATAAGTACGTTAATGGTCGGATTCATTTCTGTAAATCGTTTCTAAAAAAGACTAATTTTATTAAGATTTAATCATTTTTACTAAGAAATTACGATGAAAAGGGAGATTGAGGGTATACTTGAGGGTAAAATAAATTAATCTGCTAAAAAAAACATTTTCTGTATCTAAAAGCGCCTATTTAATGAATTAGTTTATCAGAATTGTTTATAACAATTAAAAATATTGTTATTTGTCAATAAATCCCGTTAAAGTATTATTTTTTAGGGTAAAATAAATGATTACGCTAAAAAAAATGTTAATATCCAAATGCGCTTATTTATTTAATTTGTTTATGATAATTGTTTATACCAATATAAATTTTGTCAAGCGTAGTTATAATCCGTTTGAAGTATTATTCTTGAGAATTAAATAAACAATCCTATCAAAAACTCATTTTCTATATCTGAAAGCGCGTACTTCATGAAATTGTTTATCAGAATTTTTTATAACAATGAAAAATGTTCTTACATGTCAATAAATCCAGTAGATTATTATTGTTAAGGATATAATAAACGATTGCGCTGGAAAAACGAATTTTCTGTATCAAACAGCATCTATTTAATTAACTTGTTTACGATCATTGATTATAATGCTTAAAAATGTTGTTAAGTGTCAATACATCTGGTTGAAGTATTAGACTTAAGGGTATACTGAACGATTCTACTAAAAAATGCGCGTTCTGTATCTAAAAGCGTCTATTCAGGGAATTTGTTTATCAAAATTGTTTATAACAATGAAAAGTGTTGTTGAGTGTCAATATTTCCCCTTATAATATTATATTATTAGGAAACAATATTTAAAATCTACTAAAAACTGCGCTTAAATTTGCCGAACTGTTCAAAGCTGTTTTTTTGTAGTTTTTAAAAATTGTTTAAATTCTAGAAGTTATTAAATTTGTGTTCGATCTGAAAATGTCATTATGATTCGTTCTAAATCTAGTAATTTTTGTTTTGATTTTCGTCTAATCGAACAATAATTATTGTTATAATATGTCTTGACATGATGAAACTCGTTATTTAAATTTAAACTAAAGAATCTTCAATGTGGACAGACAGATCATCGTAGTTTATTATAGTTTTTTCAAAAATATTCAATTTGTATACATTCAACAAAAAAATATTTACCTTTAAAGTTTTACTTAAATCCTGAATAGTTCAGTTTGAAATTAGTCAAATCTAAAAAAAGTTAAATTAATTAGAAAAGATAATTATGCAGGTTAAAAAAAAGCTTTCCCTACTAGCGGCAGCATATTCTAGTTTTGAATATAATAATGTTGTAGATGTAAAAGGAACAATTGCATTTTCAAATATCGTATATTCAAAGTGAAAAGGGGGGAAGTTTTTCGAGAATAGGAGGAAAAAGGTGAATTTAAAAAAAGGGGAAACTTAGGAAAATAGGGAAAAGACGGTGCACCCTTTAATAAAGTCTGAAAGAGTCGTCAGACTTTTGGAAACTTTTATATTATTATTTTTTTATCACTCAAATTCTTTATTAACTGAATAAGTTATTACATAAATCCTATGTTTTTTATCAGGCTTTGAGAAAAGTATCGAAGATACTATAGTGACTCCAGAGGATGGAAAATTATTCGCAGAACGATACGATGTGCATGAGGAGTTGGGCAAAGGTCGATATGGTATTGTAAAAAGGGTTGTTGAAAAAGCGACTGAGCGCATTTTAGCCGCCAAGTTTGTAAGAACAATTAAAGCTACAGATCGGAAACAAGTACACGAAGAAATGAAAATTATGAACATGCTGAGGCATCCGAAACTTCTTCGACTCTCTGCGGCATTCGAAAACCCTCGAGAAACCATCATGGTCACTGAATAGTGAGTTCACTTTTCAAAATTTGCGACATTCAAAACCTTTCCTCAAAAATAGGGATTTAAATATTCTCTCGTATATTTACAGCATTTCAGGTGGAGAACTTTTTGAAAGAGTCGTTGCTGATGACTTCACTCTTACTGAGAAAGACAGTATACTTTTCATGAGACAGATTTGCGATGGAGTGAAGTACATGCACAAAAATAGTGTCGTTCACTTGGATCTCAAAGTGAGTAAATAAATAAGTACAGTTTCAACTTTTTACTCACAAGGAACCCACATCTTCAGAATTTTGTTTGGATTCATACTTAAAAATCGCACGTTACACGCACGTTACACGGACCGCGATGCGAGAGTTGGATCAGGTGGTGTCGCTCCGAGTTTGTAACCGGAAAGTCCTGGCTCGATTCCTGCTTTCGGCATTTTCTGTTCGTTTTTTCATTCAAATTAAAAAAAAATCATAATTCACTATTAAATTTATTTAAATCAAACTAAAATATTCATTTTTACCATTTTTTTCATATGAAAAAGTTGGGGTTTTCAACCATAATCATTTCCGAAGCGAATATTTTACTAATAAGTCAGTGACGCAACATCTTTGAGAAATTATGATTCCTTATGCAATTTTTTGTTGAAAAACATTACTCTCAATTCAAAACATAAATAATGAAAAATATCTTTATTTTTCTATTTTTATCTCATATGAGAATAATAATAAGAGAAATATTAATGAATAAATGTTAAATTGCATGCAGTAAGATGAGAATGTTATATAAAACAAACTTTTTTTCTTGAAGTAAAAGTGGTAAAGTTTAAAAAATGTTTTCATATGGAAAAAATGTTTGAAAATTAATATTTTGGCTTGAGTTAAATAAATTTAATAGTAAATTGCAATAAAAAAAGTGAATGAAAAAAAATTGGCCCAAAATGTCAGCAAAAGGAATTGGGCCCGAATTTTCCGGTTAGAAGCTGGGAGCGCAACCGCATGATCCAATCGGGGCGGGAGTTTAAAGACTCTCGCATCGCGGTCCATGTAACATGCGTGGTTCCCCTTGTTAGAAAAGAAGGTGCAGGTATTTCAAATATTTAATTTCCTGTTTTATATTATAGCCAGAGAACATAATGTGCCGTACGAGAACATCTCACTCAATTAAACTAATTGATTTTGGACTCGCACAAGTTTTGGACCCAAACGTTCCCATCAGAGTACTTTTCGGTACTCCTGAATTCATACCTCCAGAGATTATTAGTTACGAACCCATAGGCACTGAATCAGACATGTGGAGTGTAGGAGTAATTTGCTACGTTTTGTAAGTATATTTTAATTTGCTACGTTTTGTAAGTATATTTTAATTTGCTTCATGATTTTTTGGGGTCATCCTCAAATTACGTAAGACAAACAAATGAATTAATTTCCAACCAGGAAGATTAATTTTTACACAAAAAGATGATTTTTCAACAAAACACATGCATTTTAAACCGAAGAAAAAAAAACAAATTTAAAACACAATAGTTGAAATTTCCACCAGAAACATGAACTTTCAACCAAAAAGATTAATTTTCTACCAAAGAAGAAGATTTTTAGAAAAATACATGAAGATCCAAGCCAAGAAATGAATTTCCAACTAAAATGATGCATCTTCAACCAAAAAATGAATTTCTAACAAAGCAATTCAACTTTCAAGCCAGTAGTTTAATTTCGAACAAGAAGATCGATTTTTTACCAAAAAGAGGAATTTCCAAAAAAATACATGAATTTTCAACTATAAAAGATATATTTTCAACTATTCATGAAAAAGTTAAATTTTCAGTTGAAAAAATGAATTTTAAACAACAACAAAAAAGAATTTTTAACAACAATTTTGAATTTTCAACCAAAGAAATGAATTTTGAACGAAATGATTAATCTTCAACCAAAAAGTTAATTTTTAAGAAAGTAGTATTCTCAACGAAAAAATTAATTTTCAACCTAAATGTTGAATTTTAAACCAAATAGTAAGTATATTTTAATATGCTTTATGATTTTCCTTTGAACTCAACCATAGATTACGTGAGATAATTTTGGGGAGGAGGCGTTGTTCAAATCTTACTTTTTCTTATGAGGTTGGGGGAGGGGGGTTTATATGATCTTAGGTAAGAAACATTTTACTACCAAAATAATAAATCTGAAGATATTACAACTTAAAAGAAAGTCAAGCAGAAATTCGATCTTGTCAAGTAAAAGTATTGCATTTTCAACAAAATAAATAAATTTTCAACCATATTGTTGATTTTTCAAACAAAACGATGAATGTTCAACCAAGAAGATTAATTTATACCCAAAAAGACGAACTTTCAACAAATTACATGGATTTTTATCTAAAAAATATAAATTTGAACTATAAACGGAATAGTTAAATTTTCAGTTAAGAAAATTAATCTATAAAACACATTTTTTAACACAATAGTTAAATTTTCAACCAAAGAAATAAATTTTCAAATAAAATTATAAATCTTCAACCAAAAAAATGAATTTTCATCCAAGTAGATTAATTTTGTATCAGTCAGACGAATTTTTCAGAAAATACATGGATTTACAACCAAATAGTTCAATTTTCAACTAAAAAATATTATTCCCAACCAAACATGGAATAGTTATATTGTCAGTTTGAAAAAATGAATGTTTAACACACAAGAAACGAATTTTTAACAAAATATTTCAATTTTCACAAAATACATGAATTTTCAACTAATAAGAATAAGTTTACAAATTAAAAATGGAATAGTTAAATGTGCAGGTAAAAAGATTAATGTCAAGAAAAAAAAAAGAATTTTTAACAAAATATTTAAATATTTAACCAAAGAAATAAATTTTAAACTGAAATGATGAATCTTCAACTAAAAAAGTCATTTTCAAGAAAGTATTATTCTCAACGAAAAAGTTCATTTTCAACCTAATAGTTGAATTTTCAACCAAAAAGACGAATTTGTAACAAAATACTTGCATTTTTTACCAAAAAGGATGTTTTTTTAATTTTTAACGAAATAATTAAATTTTCAACTAAATAATAATCTTTCAGACCACAAAAGATGAATTCTCAACCAAAAATATAATAGTAGACTTTTCGACCAAAAATAGTTGGATTACCTTATTGAGTTATATTCAATTCGCATTTAAGTGAAAAAACGAGAAAAACAAAAGGAATAGGGAAAAGACTGTGAAACCTACAATAAATAAATAGGAATTATGGTAGTTTATAGACTAAAAAATAATAGTTTACATAAACATTGAATTTCCTTAAGTTTATAAAATCTTAGTTGGGTTTTGTGGAATTAATGGGAGGGGGGGATAGAAATTCTTATGGTATCTCACGTGGAGGGAGGGGTGGTTAAAAATTTCAGAAAAACACCTTACGTAATTTGTGGATGAAACTTTTCTTTAAAAAATTATTCAAAGTAGGCGCCACGCGCCTACAAAAAAGGTTTCGTAGCCTATTTAGACGTTCATGAAGTCGTTTTCGTCCCCCTCCAATACTTTGCCTCACCTTCTCCTTCTAAATTCCCCTACACTTCCTCCCCTACTCCCCCTACTTCCCCTCCCTTCCTGAACTTCTTCCTCGTCTACTTCCCTCTCTCCTCATTTTCTCAGCTAACATTACCCTTCCCCTACTCTCATCACCTCTTCCCCTCTCATCACGTGCCCTCCCCTCATTTTTCTTCACATCCTATACACTCACTTTCTCTCACTGCTACTGTTTTCTCTCCCCTCCTTTTCTCTCACTTCTCCACTCTTCATTTCCCTGAACACTCCCTACTTCCTTTCCCATAATTTCCCCACATTTCCCCTACTTCTCCTCTTATTTTCCACACGCCCCCTACTTCCTCACCCCTTATTCCTCTCACTCCCCCGTCCAACATTTCCCCTTCTTCATCTCCCTATAAGAGTTTCTGCCCGGGGCTACGAAATCCTAAGAATGGAATTATTCTCAATAATAGTATCAAGTATACTTAAATCATTCTTTCATAAATACAGATTAAGTGGCCTCTCTCCCTTCATGGGAAATAACGACACCGAAACTTTTGCGAATATCACACGAGCCGATTACGATTTCGATGACGAAGCATTCGACGCCATTTCGCAAGACGCCAAAGATTTTATTGGCTGTTTATTAATTAAGAGGAAAGAGTGAGTATTTAATAGTCATTTAATTCGATTATTTTATTTTATATTCTAATTTCCAACAAACATTTTCAGTTGTCGAATGTCGGCGAAAGAGTGCCTGGAGCATTCATGGCTAGCTCAGCACACTGAAAATATGAGCAGAGTAGCCTTATCGACAGAAAAATTGAAGAAATTCCTTGTGCGAAGAAAGTGGCAGGTAAGGTCCTTGAGAAACAGAATAAATTAATTCATATTTAAGAGTTGTGTTCAGTGTTGAGTGGATTGCAGTTTATACTTGATAATAACTAACAACTTGTTATTATTTCATTTAGAAGCATGTCCAGTTTAATATTTTTGAGTTTCGCTTGCGTTTTTCCTAACAGAAAACAGGAAATGCTCTACGGGCTCTTGGAAGGATGTCCAAATCTGCAAATAGTAGGAGAAGTCCTTCATCAACAGCTTCATTGCCTGTTTTAAAAGACACATCTTCTTTCGACAGTTCTCAAGATGACCAAAATTCTAACACGCGGGAAAATTCGTTTGATGAATTCACTTCAGTTGATGTCGCTTCTAGTAGCTTTGTAGAAAAGCTTTCAGATTGGAAAGAAGATAATTTAGTAGCAGAAACCGTTGAAGAAATCTACGAAAAACCGAAAGAAATCCTCCGAGACGAAACTTGTTTGATTGGACAATTTCATCCAGAAGAAACTATAGAAGTTCTTTCTTCATCAGTTGCTGCAGACAATGGTTTATCAGTTGTAGATTTCCAAACAAAAAGGATATCAGACTTAGAGATAGGTGACGATGAAGGAAAAATACTTGACACGAGTCTAGAATCGAAAAAGGGCTTAAGTGAAGAAAATGACATTGTAGAATCTCAAATAGACCAGAAAGATGACACCGAAGATTCATCTGCAAAAAAATATAAATATACTAAAATCAGCCAAATCAGACTTTCAGTTAATTTTGAAGAACCTGAATTTCAATCAATAACTCAAGAATGTGATAATAATTTAAATCTGGATACGGTGAAGATTCCGGGCAAGACTGAAGATAATGAAGATGTTGGATCAGAGGAACAAGAAGAAAATGCACCTAACCCTTCTGAAAATGTTGGATTTCAAAGTGAAGTTTGTAATACCGTGTGTGACTCTAACCTTTTGCTCGAAGGTGTGTATTTGCTTTATTGGAATGCTTTTTATGTGAATCTGTTGTTTCAAGTTTCCCTTACCAATTTTGAAGATAAATAGAGACAGACAGCATATTTTTTATGCAACGGTATTTACCAGATATTTATAAGTGACTAATTTGATGTTAATTCTTTTTTGTCTACTGGTCGATTATCAATTCCTTTTCTTTTTTAAATAATAATTTTATTCTTCTCTCTTCATCTTATTCTTCTTCTATTTTTTATGTTATGGTATTGATCAGATATTTATGAGTAAATAATTTGATGTTCATTATTTTTTGTCTACTAGCCTTATATTGATATTTTTCTAAATGATTTTATTCTTCTGTATTCTTCTTCCTCCTTTTATTCTTCTTCTTCCTTTTATTCTTCATCTTTACTCTTTCTCTTCTTCTTCATAATACTTCTTCTATATTATTTTTCTTTATTATTCTTCTTTATTCTACTTCTTTCTTCTTCTGTTTATTTATGTTACGGTATCGCCCAGATATTTATAAATAAATAATTCAATGTTAATTTTTTTTCTCTACTGATCTTATGTCAATATTTTTTTAAACATTGATTTTATTCTTCTTTCTTCTTCTTTCTTCTGTAACCCTCCTTCTTTCATCATCTATTTTTGGATGTTACAGTATTCACCAGATATTTTATAAGCAAATAATTTGATCGTGGCCGAATTCATTTAAAAAACTTTCAAAATGACCTAATCAATAATGACCTAATCATAAGACGAAATATAAAAAAAAATGATAAAGCAAAGTTATTCCGTCCAAAATAATTTTTTGTCATTTTTTTCTCTCTCACGTTATTATTGAAATGCTCGCAAAAATCTGGATAAATCAATTTTCTGCTATCCTAAGTAATCAAGGAGAGTTCAAGACAACTGGAAGAATGAATTTTTCAACAAACTTTTTCCATCAATGTCTAAATATTCGAAGATATTGATCTATATTTTACATTTTTTAGTTACCTGATTTGTGTTAATTGTTATTTTTCATTATACTTTGACACTAATATCTTGCCATATTGATTAATATTTTCGAATATTTAGACTTTAAAGGAAAAATTTAGTAGAAAAATTAGTTCTTCCTGTTGATTTACACCCTCCTTGATAATTTATGACAGCAGAAAATTTAATTTAATTCGATTTCAGCAAATACTTCAATAATAACTCAAAAGGGAAAAAAATATCACAAAACTTTTTTTAGAACTTTTTGAAAGGAATAACTTTGCTGCATCAACTTCTTTCATATCTCGTCTTGTTTTTGCAAAAATGGTGAATTTTAATTTTTTAAAAGAAAAAAAATTCTTTCTCCTCTCCAAGAAGCAACCACAAGCTGAACTTTCGTGGGATATATTCACCACATTAGTATCGACTCTAAAAAAAATTGAGAGAAAAAAAACGTTTGTCAATATTTTTTTTCCATCAAATCGGCGAAGTACGTGCCGTCTAAAATTGCGGAAAAGATTCTGTGCTTGAGCATGCACAGCCTTCCGAACTGGAAATGAATTCGGCATGTTAATTCTTTTTTGTCTACCGGTCTTATATCGATATTTTTTGTTCTTGATTTTATTAGATAAATATATAGGCAGATAGTACATTTTTTATTTTACGGTATTTACAGATATTTATAAGTGAATAATTTCATTTTAATTCTTCACTGTCTACTGGTCTTATATCGATACATTTTTTTCATGTTGATTTTATTCTTCTTTCTTCTTTTACTCTCCTTTCTTGTTCTTTTCCTCTTTTCTTCTTCTTCCTTCTTCTTTATTCTTCTTCTATTTTTTGATGTTGCGGTATAGACCAGATATTTGAAAATATGTAAATAATTTGATGTTAATTCTTTTTTGTCTGTTAATCTTATATCGATATTTGTTTTAATATTGATTTTATTCTTCTTTATTATTATTATTATTATTGTTATTACTTTTTCCCTTTTCTTCTTCTTGCTTATTTTTTTCTTCTTATTTTCTTCTGCTTCTTCTTTTTTATACTTTTTCGTCTTCTATTTTTTGATGTTACGGTATTGCTCAGATAATTGTAGGTAAAAAGTTTGACGTTTTATAATTCTTCTTTGTCTACTTATTTTATATTGATATATTTTTCTTTTGATATTGATTTTATTCTTCTCTCTTCTTTTATTCTTCTTTCTTATTTCTCTTTTTCTCTTTTCTTCTTCTTTCTTCTTCTTCCTCCTCCTCCTTATTCTTCTTCTTCTTCTTCTTCTTCTTCTTCTTCTTCTTCTTCTTCTT
>CAKNYM010043506.1:38842-54152 GCA_932195095.1 Andricus curvator
CTTCTTCTTCTTCTTCTTCTTCTTCTTCTTCTTCTTCTTCTTCTTCTGCTTCTACTTTTACTTCTACTTCTTGATGTTAAGGTATAGACCAGATATTTATAAGTAAATAATTTGATGGTAATTGTTTCTTGACTAATGGTCTTATATTGATATTTTCTTCAATATTGATTTTATTGTTCTTTATTATTATTATTTTTTCTTATTTTTTTCTTTTCGTCTTTTTTCTTCTTTTTCTTCTTTCTTATTTTCTTCTGCTCAGTCTTCTTCTTATTATTCGTCTTCTTCTTCTCCTTTTTCTTCTATTTTTTGATCTTACGGTATAGATCAGATCTTATAAGTAAATGATTTTATATTAATTCTATTTTGTCCACTGGTCTTATATCCATTTTTTGTATATATTGATTTTATGATTTTTTATACTTCTTGTTCCTTTTCTTCTTTATTCTTCTTTATATTTTTTTTTACTCTTTACTCTTTTACTCTTTACTTTTTTACTTTTTACTCTTTTAATTTACTCTTCTTCTTTCTTCTTCTTGTTCTTATATTTTTTGATGTTATGGTATTGACTAGATGTTTATGAGTAATTAATTTGATGTTAATTTTGTTTCTACTGGTCTCGTATATATATTTCAATATTGATTTCCTTCTTCTTCATTCTTCTTTTTTTTCTTCTTTTACTCTTATTTTTCTTTATTCTTCTTCTTTATTCTTCATACTCATTATTCTTCTTCTTCCTTATCGTTGCTGTATCTCCGCTAGGAGCAGAGCTAGAGAATAATTTTTTTCACAACTTAAGAATAAAATAAATATTTAAGAAAAATATAGCATAAGACCAGTACAAAAAAAAGAATGAACATCAAATTATTCAGACACAGGTAGCGTCTTAATTATTATACATATTTTTTAGCTGACGATGGTGAGGGCACACGGATAATACAATCCAGTCAAGGTCGACATTATCTTCACACCGGCAATGTGAGCCGAACAGCAAAAATGTTTGAAAATAAGCAGGCAGGACCTTCAGGCGGAAACATTCTGGAGGAAAAACCCGCTCCCCTTCGCCGGATTTCATCAGGACTTCCGGTAACGAGAACGAAAACTCAAAGCGATAGGATTCAGAAAGCTTTTGCTTTTTGGAACAAATGAATTAAAAAGAACGCCGTTGTAGTTTATTCTTAATATTATACGACATTTGGCAATTGATGTAATAATATGCCCTATATGAACTGCATATTATCGAATTTAATATTTCAGCGCGTTGAGAGCAAAAAAAGTGATGTTTGAAATCTCAAATAATGTAAAATAGAAGTTTGTGTACAAAAATGCTGGAGTGAAGTTTATAGTTATTTTTTAAATTTCGACGCGTATACAGTTTTTAAGGCAAAGATGCGATGCACGCTCCGTTTTATCTATGCGCTTCGATGACATTTTTGCGAATAAAGCATAAGTTTTAGTATCTGCGATTTTAATGATTTTTTCTCAACTACGACTTACAGAGAATAGGTAATATTTAGTAGTTATTTAAGTGAAACACGTACCTCTGATTTATACAGTATATTTATTCGCCGATTAATTAAGTTGCATGATCGTTCTTCGAAATAAATTTCACATCCCTGTTAAAATCAGAGTCCTTATTTTCCTGCCTCTTATCACTTACACTGGAACCTGGATTGAATTAAGGTTTCGGGCATGGCTTACATTGGCCTTGATACTTTTTCCAGGGCATACAAACGTTAGGTAACCTGATACAACTAATGCGCTAAGTGTGCGGCCCTCCTTCTTGTTTGTCACGCTTGACTGAGCAAGTCTCCCTTTCAACCTCGCGACTCCTCTCATCACGGAACTGCGGGGTACATCAATTCTATGAATATAGTAAATCCGACGTAACTAATTCAAGGTTCCAGTGTATTATGCTTCTTCAATTTCATTTTGCATGCATTTTCAAATACCGCAATGTTTTTAATTATAGAAATAAGATAGTTAAATGAATAATAATGAAATTTAAATTGATATGAACTGAAGTTTTTGCACATTCTTGACCGGAAAATCGCGGAAACTGGATGTTCGAATATGAAACTTAAAAGTGCACAGTCAAACTGTTTTCGTGAAAATTCCCGAAACTGTTCGTGACGCAATAAATCCGATAATTCCGTAATTTTCCTAGAAGTAATGTCGAGAAAATTCCTTGCCAAGTTTGGTCACTTTAGAAGGTATTTTGGGAATTTTCCCGAAAATAACCTAGGGAAAATTTCGAAACGATTTAGGTGATATTGGATATTTTCATTTTTAACAGGAAAACTACCACCGAGGATAAATTTCCCATTATATTTCAGGTTATATCCCACTTTATACTGGTAAAATTTGATAAAAGTAGAAAAATTACCAAAATGACATGTGGTTTTTTATTCCATAACTGATCAAGAAAATCACAAAACATAATGGAAATATTAAATTTGAAAATTATCATTTTTTCTAAATAATGAAAAAATACCCAATTTTTTAGGAAAATAAATTTTTCCACCCAAAATAGGGCATTCCACCTACAGAATTGTTGGAAATATTCTCGAAATTGTTTACAGTATGGATTCATATATTTTATTATACTAATTCTGAGTAGGAACAGGGAATTTTCTGATGGAATGATAATTCTGAATTGGGATAGGTTTCAGTGAAGAATTATAATTTCGACTTCGATACAGGGAATTTTCTAAAAAAAATTATTATTCCTAGTTGGGAGAGGAAATAAATAAAATAAAAATAAAAAAGATTCTCGTAAAAAATTATAATTATCCTGACTTGGAAGAGAGAATTTTCAAAAAGAATCATGATTCTAAGTCTCAACATGGAATTTCAGTAAATAAATATAATTTTTAGTTTAGGACAGGGAATTTCCGTAAAGAATTATAATTTTGGCTTTGTAACATTGAATTTCCTAAAGAATTATAATTTTGACTTTGGGACAGGGAATTTCGTTATAAAAATAATCTTTTTTCTCGGAACAGGTAATTTTTGACATGGAACCGGAAAATTCGAAAAATAAATGTAATTGTGACTTGGAACTGGAAATTACCATCAAGAATTATAATTTAGACTTTGGGGCAAGAATTTTCATTTTTTCATTTTATTTTATGTTCACTTTAGAACAGGAATTTTTCGTTAAGAATTATAATTTTTACTTAAGGATAGGGTGTTTCTGTAAAGAGTTATAATTTTGTTTGGAACAGGGAGTTTCGTAAAGAATTCTCATTTTGACTTTTGGACAGGAAATTTCCGCAGGGAATTAGAATTTTGACTTTGGGACAGGGAAATTCAGTAAATAAAGAAAATTTTGACAGTTGGTACGAGGAATTTACGTAAAAAATTACTATTTTGTCTTTAGAACAATTCTCCCAAAGAATTGTAATTTTTGCATTGGTACAGGTAATTTTAGACATGGAACTGGGATTTTCCGTAGAGAATTATAATTTTGACTTTGGTACCGACAATTTCCGCAAAGAATTATAATTTGACTTGGAACAGGAAATTTTGTGAAGGAATTTAATTGTGACTTGTACGAAATTTTTTAGAAGAATTATAATTCTGATTTTGGGTGGGACTAACTAAAGTAGATATAAAAAACTCCCCGTAAAGAATTAAAACTTTGTCTTAAGAATAGGGAATTTCGTGAAGAATTATAATTTAGTCTTGGAACAGCTAATTTTTCATATGGAACGGGAAATTTTGGAAGATAATTTTATTTCTGATTTAGAAGAAGAAAATAAACAAAAAGTCCCTGTTCCAGCGTTGCCGTCGGTCGAGACAAACAGTCAGGAGCTTTTTATCAGGAGACTTGACAAAAAATCAGGAGATTCATACAAATTTATGAATCATTAATAAAATAATTAAAATACTATTAAATAATATAAATTCATTAAATAAATGCAAAATTACATGAAACAAAGCTTTTTTTCTGTTGCAAACATGCACTCGCTCACATTTCAAGAGAACTAACCAAACGGATTGCAAATTCGGCAGCCAAATTTAGTTTTCGTGCGGGAAAATTTGAAATCTTCTTGACGCGAAAATGTTCGATATTGTTAGAATAATAAGCAATACAGTTATCAAATAATTTGTATACTTGTATTCCTTATTATTCCTACAATCAGAATTTAACTTGATTGCTTACAAGCCACACGTGACTATAAAGGCCTTTTCATACCCGCTTGCCATCAGTGGCAGGCAGCCTTCCTGTAGTAAGTCCGCAAGAGTGAAAAAGATAGCGAACGATCAGAATGGTCCGTCTCTTTCACTCTTATGGATATTCTGCAGGCTGCCTGCATGCCACTGCAGACAAGCAGAGGTATGAAAAGGCCTGATTGTAGAATCTGAACTTTGCCACAGTACTGGACAATAAATCAGGAGATTTCAAGGAAAATCAGTATATCAGTAGCCAGCCTCAAAAGTCAGTAGATCTCCCGGTAAATCAGTAGCAATGGCAACGCTGCCCTGTTCCAAACCCTATTCCAAATTTTAGAAAAACGCAGTTACTATATTTCTGAATTATAATAGCAAAAGCTGTAAATAAATATGATTCTGACTTGGAACAGGGGATTTCCGTAACGAATTATAATTTAGACTTCTTTTATAAATTTGCTTGTTCCAAATCAGAATTGTGGTTCTTATAAGCAAAAATAAGACCGAACACTTTGATCGAAAATAGGGTTACTGCATACAAAAATTCATAAAAAATACAATAAACATTTTGGTAAAGGATTTTTTCTAAATCTAATTTTTTGATACTTTAGTTTTTTTTTACATTTATTACAAATTGTAGTTACAATTTTAACATTATAATAATTTTTTAAACCTTTTAGCATTGATATTTTTTGAAATTATTTTAATGAAATGAAGAAAAATAATGTATTTTCTTATCTTTTATCGGATTTTTGGCAAAAAAATGTCTGCCATACTGTGTAATCGCAATCTTCAATTTTGGTTCCTCGGAACAGATTCATTTTTTCGGATCATCCTTTTTGATTGTCATTCAGCATCGTCATATCTAGGGAGTGAGTTTTTCTTTTAGCAAAAAATTGGAAATTTTTTTTTTAATCGCTATCCAAAACAGGTTTTGAAAACTCATGGAGCTTCAATCACAAAATTCTTAATCGATATTCTGGGAATTAGCTAACTTTTTTCTATGAAACTTCATTTACTCGTAGTCAAAAACTTGATATCTCGGAAGCATGCTTTTACTTTATTTTTAAACTGAAAGTTCCATTTTTATCACCTCCATTTTACAGAAATTGTCTTAAAATTATTTCTTACAAACTAACATGGATGGATGATCCATCCACATCTTAATGCTACCTTAATTCTACGACCGCTCGCTCTAAACGCTATGCCTTCTTCGCTTCGCCTCGCACGCATGTCCCTATCTTTCAACTTGCCTCGCATCGCCAATTTTAGGTTAGTGTCACTTTGAGGTGGTCAACTGCCACATCCATTTCCTCGAACTTTGATAATTTTTTTCAACAATCTTTCTTGGCCTCCATTCAAAAACATTTCGGCTTGGGAGTGGACATTTATTTTATCTTTAAATAGTGATTTTGATTTTACAGGATGTTTTTTGCCCTTTTGAAAAATTCCCATTTCATTCGTGATCTATTTCTGTACTGCCATCCTTCAATTCTTTTCCAAAATTTGAAATCTCTTGAAATATTTACAAATGTCTTGAAATCTTTCAAAATCGTTTGAAATCATTAACAATTTTGAACTCTTTTAAATTGACCAGGATGAATTAAAAATTGACCGGAAGAAAACCGGGAAACCGGGAACCTTGCTGTCAAAGTTTTTTAAATATTGCAGTGTAAAATTTAAATATTTGCAGAAAACGCAGAAGCTGAAAATTATCAGCATGAACGAAGAAATCCTAGAACACTGTTAGTCTCGTATTATTGTTGTAGCACAAAAGCACCTCTCAGGTTGTTTGACTGCGAGCGATAAAATACCCTGAAGTATCTTCCACATTTCTTAACTTTTTTAGTTTCCTCCTGCTTTCGTCGTCCTCTTCCTTCATTCCTTTCCAGTAGCTCTACAGCCTACAAGTTCTTCTTCTTCCTGTTGGATCCTCTCCTCCTCTTCAGGCCCTTCGTCACCAACGGTCAGTGACCTTGAAACCTACAGGGAACACACTGGGAGAACATTAACTTCACCTGTGATATGTGATCTAATCAGCTTCGTAATTTAAGTTCCTGCTTCAAATTTTCAAAAAATAAATTATTATTATTATCAGTATTAAAGCATCGACTCAAAGAACGGTGTATGAACAGAGATTATGATTCACTGGAATCTATGTTTGTCAGGGTGGTCCAAAAATGTATTGAATTTTTATTTATTTTTTTTAAATTTTTCATGCATATCGCTCCGAAATTACTTCGAAGCAACACAAAAATAAATGCGTCCAAAAATGATATTTAGAGGTTCCGCAAGCCCCGTGAAGTTTAACACGTGTTTCCCATAAGCAAAAAAGATGTTTTTGTAATTTTATTCAGAATCGTCAATATTTGGTTAATCGAGTTGAAACTAAATACCCCTTTTTAAACTATAATCAGCTATAGAATTCGAATCGAAACTTATTTTTTTAATATAACCCCATAAGTATGTTTTATAGGGTCTCAAATAAAACCCCATAAGTAAAAAATTGGGTTTTGCGAGTTTTTGGCGCTAATCATGATTTTTTGCGGTTCTTTTATTACAAATTGTTTATAAAACATTAAATACTACTTTCTGCTAATTATTAGGTGTTTATATAAATTGTTTAAACAGCCTATTCTTGTGTTTAGCAATTTTTTCTTCGAATAGAGTTAGAAAGTCTCGGTTTCTTCCGACTTTTTACACTTACTTCCAACTTTTCAATTGGAGTGAGATAATAATTAATTCTAGTTAACAAATATAGGGTTTCAACAATTTAGTATAATTTTTAATAACATTTTCTTTGAATAATTCTAGAAAGTTGCGGTTTTTTCTAAAATTTTCAACATTTTGTCTACTTTTTACTGAGAGCGTGGTAAGAGTAAATGCAATTTAACAAACCTTCTTTTTTAAACAAATTATTATTGTTTATAACTATCTTATTCTATAGTAATGCTAGATGGTTTTGGTTTTTTCTAAAAATTTTCCATTTTTCGTCCACTTTGTACTTGAAGTGAGGTGATAATCAATGTGATTTAACAAACATAATCGTTTTAACAAATTATTATTGTTTATAACTATCTTCTCCTATATTAATGCTAGATAGTTGCTGTTTTTTCTTAAATGTTTATCTTTTTGTCCATTTTTCACTTAATGAGGTAGTAATTAATGCAAGTTAACAAAAATTATTGTTCAAACAATTTATTATTTGTTTATAACTATTTTCTCTTAAATTCATGATAGATAATTGCTAGAAAGGTGCGAATTTTTCCAAAATTTTTAACCTTGATTTGTCTTTCTAGTTATAAACAAATAATAAATAAACATTAGAGAGAATCATTTTTCAAACAATCTCTTTTTTCTAAATATACTTTTCTATAATTTTCTTCCTACTAGAGACGAAAGTCAAAAACAATATTCACGAAAGTGGTCTACTTCAAAACAAAATTTGTAAACGTCACTTACAGACCTCCTCCCACCTACTCCTAATGATTCCATTCTTTGTTGTTATCTCTACTATAAGATGGCAGTTTTCTTTAAAGTAATATTTTTAAAACTTCTCTAAAAGAGTAAAAATAATTCACTCTGAAAAAAATACAATGCTATTTAAAAAACGATTCTTGTTGATACTCATTTATTATTTGTTCATAACTAAAAAGTCAAAGCAAAACAAGACTTCCGAAAAAATCACAACTGTCTAGCATTGCTCTAAGAGAACATAGTTATAAACAATAATCAATCGTTCAAATAATTATGTTTCGTTGCATGCATCTCATGCACCTCACTAAGTAAAAAGTGGACAAAAAGTTAAAATTTTCAGAAAAAACATTTAGTGACCAGTATGAAATAGTACTTCATGTATTTTAGACAATTTATATTTTTTAAATCGGCAAATAATCTCAATTAATTTGTATTTGAAACTGCTTTATTCCGTTTATAAAAGATTCTATGTCAAAAATGTTACATGATTAGGATTCTGTTCTTTGAATATTAATGATTAGGGAAAATGAAAAATTATTCAGGGTGTAATTAGGGAATTTCAAAGGTAATTTCCAAACTAGAGTTTTGTGGCCTCCCTGATATAATACTTTTGTGAGTAATTTATTTACCTCATATTTCAATTTTTATTTATTTCTTTTTAGCTCTTGCTTCCGCCTGACGATTATATTTTTATTAAAAAATTTTATTATCTGTTTGAAAATTCAACACTTTTGTTAAAAAGTCATCCTTTTTGATTGAGAATTCAACTCTTTTGTTAAAAATTAACTGTTCGTTGAAAATTTATATTTTGGTATTGAAAATTCAACTGCAATCTTTTATGGTAGAAAATTTAACTAATTTTTTGTAAATTCGTCTTTTTGATTCAAAAATTCATCTGTTTTAGTAGAAATTTAACCTTTTGGATAAAATTACAACTGTTTTTCATTTAAAATTAAAACTTTTTTTGGTTGAAATATCTACTATTACATTATTCGTCGAAAATTCATCTTCTTTTGTTGAAAATTGATCTGCTTGGTTGAAGTTTGAATTACTATGTAGCAGTTTAAGAGATATTTAGAATTTTGAAAAAAATTTAAAAGTATTTAAAACTTTAAAAGGTTTTTAAAAAATTTGTCACAAAATATCGATTTTTTTAAATTTTTAACAAAAAGCTTAGATGCTTTTCAAGAATTTTTAAAGGTTTCAATAGAATAAAAATATTTTCTTAAGACTTCTAGGAAAATTTAAAATAACTTTTTATTTTCAAAAATTAACTTCAAGAAAATATTTAAAAAGATTTTAAAACATTTCAGAAGATTTCCAAAATTGTCAAAAAAGAATCCGGAAGATAATAGGGCAACTTTTTTAATAACGTAGAATTTAAGAAAAATGAGGAAAAATTCGGACCATTTAAAAAGATACGTATTGTTAAAAAAAATTGTCGAAAATTTATAAAATATTTTTTTTTACATATCTGAAAACTTCAAAAAAATTTCTGAACTTTCTAGAGAATGTTTTGAAAATTATATTTATATAACTTTACAAAGTTTGAACAAATAAATGGTTATTCATAATTTCTATATTATAATAAAAGTTATTTTCCTTTTCAAATGAAAAAACTGTTTAATAATATTTTTATTTCTAAATATAAATGACTAAAGAATAAATTATAAAAATAAGTAATACAAAAAAAGTAATAAGTAATAATAAAATATAACATACATAATAGTGGTAACAACTTTCAAGGAACAAAATTTTTGTTAAATTCGACTGTTTTCAATTTAAAATTAAAATCTTTTTTTTTTGTGTAGAAATATCAACTATTAGATTTTTTCATGTGAATTAATCAGGTATGTGAAGATGACACAACACTATTGAGGTATATAGATATAACCTATATCATAATTTAGGCCTCATTTGGGGATAATTTGGGCCCCTATTCTCAAATTCAGGGCTCTATTATTTCTTGTAAAAAATAGTGTTTGCGGCAGCTTAATGTTAAGCTAGCCAAACATTTCGTTTAACAGCAATGTTCGGCTAGCTTAACGTTAAGCTAGCGCGAACACCTTTTTTTTAAAAGATTGGAGCCCTAAATTTGGGACTACGGTCTCAAATTAGTACCGAATGAGCCCTGAATTATGCAAGTGGAAAGAATGGGTTTTATGATTTTCTTCGCGTATTTTTTATAACGTTAAGGTGGCACAACACCATATATAACAAAAAAAAACGGCAAAGGAAAAATCGCACGAATTTCGGTCGATGATATTTCAGGAGCCTCAAATGAGCCTTAAATTATGCAAGGAAAATGAAGATAAAGAAAATTTTTTGGTTAATTTGTTTAAACAATACTTTCTTGAACAATTTTTTGTAGATTCCAAATATCATATTCGGGGATCCCAAAATCAGCCTTAACGTAGGGTAAGAAAATAAATTTTTTTGATTCATTTTTCGTAGCATTGTTTAAACAACAATTGTTCGAACATTTGTTTTTAAATTTTGATTTTGTGATTTGGTGAATTTTCTGCAAAATCATTTTTAGTACATTTTACAGCAATGTTCGGCTAGCTTAACGTTAAGCTAGCGCATCTCTATATATCTCAATAGTGTTGCGCCAGCTTAACATACCTGAATTAATCTTTTTAGATTGAAAATTCAACTATTTAGTTGAAAGTTGATCTTCACTGTTAAAAATTTTGTTGTTGTTGTTGAAGATACACAATAAGAATAAAAAATTAAAGTATGTTGTGGAAAGTTTGACTATTTTGTTGAATATTCATGTTTTTTGGTGAAAAATTGAACTATTTTGTTGAAAATTCGTCCCTTTCGCTCAAAAGTTCAACTATTCGGTCGCAAATGCAACAGTTTGGTTGATAATTAATTTTTGTATCTGAAAATTCAATTATTTGGTTGAAAACTAATCTTTGTAGGTTGAAAATTCAACTATTTGGTTAAAAATTCAACTATTTTGCTGAAAATTTAATTATTTGCGGAAAGTTGAACTATTTTGTTAAAAAGTATTTTTTTGTTGTTGAAAATTCGTCTTTTTGGAGAGAAAATTCTTCTCTCTGGATTAAAAATTAATCTTTTTTGGTAGAAATGTTCATGGTTGAAAATTCACTTTTATTGGTTAAGAATTCGTCTTCTAAAAAGTTTGTCTTTTTGGCTTGAAGATTCAACTATTTTGTTGAAAATGGAATATATTTTGACTTGAAATCTCAAGCGTTTTAGATTGAATTTATTATGGTACCCATATATATTAATTTTATTTGAAAAGAGTTTATTCCCATATTATTCCCCTATTTGGGTGAAAATTTACCCTATTGCTTCATCATAGATTTTTTTAAATGTCCGTGTGTGTGTAACTTTTCTCTGTTCACCATGTCTCACAAAGTAAAAAATCATGAAATTTTGACGAATTGTAGCTCCGATTGTTATCCAGGTCTGATAGGATTTTGAGCTAGATCGGTCATTAGGAAATGTTTTTTTAGTTTAGAGATTTCAACAACAAAAATGTACCTTGTTCATATATGAGGAAAAAACTTTTTAGATTCTCATCATAATGAGAAGGTTAGTTATATGTGAAAAATGATTATCGCGGATTTCTTCAAATCTCCACGTTCCGAGGCCCTATGAATCCGAAAAAAAAACAGGTTTTAGGATGGTGTCTGTCTGTCCGTCGTTATTGTTGTTGTTTTCGTTGTCGTTGTCGTCTGTATACCGGATAACTTTTGAAAGACTAAATCGGATTAGGTTGTGCTTTAGCACACGTTCTTAGGGACCGAAAAGGAAGATCGAGTTCGTTAACCAGCTATTTTGGATAAAAATTCGAAAAGTCAGAGCATTTAAAAGATTTTTGAGACATAAGTTAAAATAAAATGTTTAATAACAAAAAATGGTTTATTCCGTTTATAAATTTTATATAAGAAAAACTTTTTTGATATTCAAAATACAACAATAATATATCTAGATTATTTGTTCGCCTCTTTGAGATGCATCGATTGACTTATTGTTTAATCTTTTATGATCCATCAGTATCGATTTATGAAGTTAAAAAAAAGGTCTATTATGTTTATATGAGAAAACTTTTTTGATATTAAAAATACAACAACACTACATCTAGTATATTTATTCGCGTCTTCGAGACGCTTTGATCAACCTATTGTTAAACCTTTTATGGCACACCAGTATTGATTTACAATGTTTCGAAAAAAATTTATGTACATATTCTATTCATACGAGAACGTGTTTGTTCGCGTCTTTGAGATACGTGAAATGATGTATTGACCTACCTTTCAAGACCTCTTATGATCTAGCAATACCGAATTATGAATTTAAAAAATATATTGCTTATCTTCTTGATAAGAGGAAAACTATTTTAATATTAGGACTAAAACAGTAATATGTATGATATATTTGTTCGCGTCTTCTAGATGCATCGATTACCCTATTGACCATTCTAAAATCAATACCGACTTCGGAAGTTAAAAAAGGTTACATATTTTCTATGAAGAAAATTTTAGTTTTAATTTGGAATATAATAATAATACCATAAGTTGAAAAATTGCTTATTTTAACAGAAAATATCAATTGACATTTTAATAGGCTCTCTGATTTTCTGAAAGTATAATTTTCGGTAAGATCGAAACATAAGCTTGAAAAAAATTGAAATTAAACATTTTTTTTTGATTTTGTTAGAGAAAAACCTCCCTCTATGAGGAAGGACATTAACCCTTAAAGGACACACCTCCATATATTTTTGGCTGAAAAAAATCATAAGTGTTGTTAAAACAATATAAATTAGGAAAACATTATTTCCAAAGCCTCAGTGATAATTTAACTATTTCCAAAAATACTAAAAAAACGTAGACAATCAGAAAAAAATCAGAATCCCCGTGGGATCAGAGTGACCCCAAGTGTCCTTTAAAGATTAATTTGATACCTATGAAGTGGGGTTGGGTAAAAAATAGCTCAAAATTGGAAGCTTAGTTACGTATTACGTAGCCCCTAACTCTTCAAGCCTTTTTAAACTTTTTTAATTCTTGCTCAGATTTGTAAAATTGCATTCCTCTTGTTAGCCCCCTGTCACCAATATCCTTTTTCTGAATTAACATTATCATACGTAAAGTCTCAATCTTGCGAATATTTACATTTCTCATTCCGTTTTGAAGAATCCTGAGACCTCACATGCAAATCGAATTCCTAGTGGCAGCATACACTCTATGGACTCACAGAGAGTGGCTCGATGACCTGCTTGGTCCGTGTAGACTGTAGACTGTAGAAGGATTAAGGTGTGCCCTCCACTCACATCAGCTGCAGCGAAAGAGGAACTCGTTGGAGTAGTTTTGTAGTAGGGAGGTATGAAAAAGATAAGGAGAGAAAGAGAGAAATAGAAATGAAGGAAAGAGAGAGGAAGGACCATAGGGAGACCGTCGAGTAATCGGTGTCGGAATACCGTTGTATCTGAATGGACCACAGGTAATTCTCTGGTTCCCCGCAGCCTCCTGACGGAAAATGATTGCAGGATCGAGCACCAGAGAAGAAGAGGCTCAGTCGAAGATCAACAGTCTTCACGTGAGTCTCGTTCCCCAGAAGAACTTTGGGAATTTTTCCCACAACAAGTGTTTTTTTTTTCTCCTTCAAACCCTGCTGCCGATGCCCATGTGCAAGCCACAGGTAATCTCGAATCCCACGTGAAATCATCTCTCGAATTTTAGATTCACTCGTCAAGATCTTCTAAGGATTTTAATTACTTTGTACCGTTGGAGAGTAAGTGAGACAGTTCCGTAAGTTATCTTAGCTTTTCAGACACACATGATTCAATGTGTTTTCTTACAATAGCACAAAAGTCGATAAAGTTCTAATTGAAATTAGTCAGAAATGAAGATTCTTGTTGGTTTCTTGAAAAATCGAGATGTTTTAATGTTCTTAAAAAGATTTTAGGCCTACAAATAAATACTTACAGAAAACTGGTAACATCATTAGAATAATGTGAAATTTTTTTAAAGGAAAGTGCTTAAACTTTTAAAATGTTGTGATTATTAGAACAAGAAAATTTAACACATCTGATAATTGAATAAATGCAATACAAATTCGAGAATCTATTAAAGAAATTCTCAGACTTAAGATAGTTACAGAACAATATGTTAAAGCCATTTTAATAATAATAATAATAAAACAATTAAACCAAACATTGAACAACATTATAATTATCACTAACATGAACATCAACATTGACAATAAAACTAACACTAACATTAGCAACAACATCAAAACAATAAAATTACTAAAAACAACAATATTAACATTAACAACAACATTAACAAGAAAATTGACAACGACAAAATTAACAACAACGCTATTAACATTAACAACAACATCTATAAAAACATTAACAATAACATTACCAAAAACAACAACAATATTACCATTAAGAAGAACATTAACAAAAAGAAGGACATTCACAATATTATTAAACAATTAAATGATAAACCTCAACAACCAGAAGCAAAGACCAATGTTTTCGTTTTGTAGTTTCATATTCTTGTTAAATAATTAACTTCTTCATGAAGACAGGACCTTTTATAGGTCGCAATTCTACTTAGGTAATTTCTATGTAGGTATTTTAAACGCTCGAAATATAGAATTATTCAATTTCTCGTTCTTTAATTAAAAATTTGTTTACAAAATAACATCTGAACTAAGGATATATGTCAATAATATTCTGTTAACGAATAATAAAATACTACTAAAACTGTGAAGATATACTGAGAGATATTTCGATCTTCTTAAGGATATTTTACCCGAAAATAAATACTCCTAGAATACTGGTAACATAATTAGAATATGGTAAATTTTTTAAGGACATTGCAGATGCTTCAATTTTCAAAAATATTGTGATTATTAGAACAGAAACATTTAATATATGGGTCAAAATATCTCAAGTGTGCCACTTTTAAATCGATAGTTCTATTTTCAATCAATTTATACAGTTTTCGATTCGTTTTTATATCAAAATAACTCCCCTAAAATATTTTTGCAACATTTTTTTTTTTTAAGTTATTAACAATCAAAGTTCTTGATCATATTTTTTCAAAAATAGATTACTCGCGAACGGTTCATCGAAATTCATTAATAGGGTTATGAAATTTTTTATTACAAAGTATACTTTACGCTCAAAAAATGTTCGGTAGTAAAAAAATTTTGTTTATTGTTTAAATAATCGTTTGTTTTAAACAATTGGAAATTAATTAAACTTCTCCGCCTGCGAAAGAATTCTTCCACGTTCCAATAGATTCTAAAATCTCTTCCGAAAATTTTGGTGAAAAAAAGTTATTATTTTGCAGTAGGTCAAAAGTTATTGATTTTTTTGTGACCGCGCTCCGACCTCCAGCGCTGGTCGAGCACGCACAATTATCTAAACAAATGCATAGTTTAGGCGTTTATTGGAAGAAAGTAATCGTTTTTCTTTCTTAGTAACATTCAATTATATGACTGGTAATATTTAGTGATTGAGATTGGTCACTCGATATTATTTGTTTATTTTATAAACAAAAGCATAGTTTGGTCATTTATAGACAGAAAGTAATAGTTTTTCTTTCTAATCGTCTTCAACTTACATAGGTGGTGATGTTTAGTGACAAAGAATTGTCAATCGATATTA